>JAQIWH010001415.1:0-31911 GCA_034695005.1 Cryptops parisi | reverse complement strand
CTGGTTGGCAAGACCATCGCCAGAGATAGCTCGGATGGGCACCACCATGTTGCCCGGAAAAAGTCATTCAGACTCGGTTTTATATCCAGTTTTAATGTTATCAGCCGGCTATTGTTATGAAAAAGCACTTGTCCCGAAGTGATCACAAGAACCGGATTCCACTGTAATTTCAAGAGTCCTATAGGCCAATTTTTGTTTTAAATTTTGACGTTTCAGTTCGTCAGTAAAATAAATTAAATTGATTCAATGGCATTGTTAGGACAGACGGCATTCATGTTTTGGTGTGGCAAGTTGAGCCATTTATGAACCTCTGTGGCGTCGGGGTTTGTTTTTTTTTTTGCCCAATCAGTTTTTATTAGCTGAGCAAAGGCAGTGATTCACCAATTTGCTCGTGCTACCACACCAAACATTTCGTGTAACGGGGATTTTTAGACCAGTTAACCTCCAATACGAGAGCAGCTTTGTTAGGGTTTCTAGCGTAGCATAACACAAGGTGTAGCTACAGTTTTTTAAGGTTTTGTAGCATAGCACTAGACAGTTAACTTAGGGACTTTAACACGATCGAGTACACTAACTATGATTTCTTCGAAAAAAAACATAATAACGTTTGAGTTCTTTTTCGGTTTGTCATTTTACGTAACTGTTTTCAATCCATTCCTGTTATGCCATTTTGTTTATCGAAATGACAGTATTAACTATTCCTCATTCGGAATCACCTTGGTCAAGATTACTTCTACCTATTGAAGTAATCTTGCTTAGGTTCGTCGTTTTTATTCTGTATGTAAGTTCAGTAATGAGGGCTGATGATGGATTGTGCTCAAACCTAGTGGAAATCGCTGACTTAAATCTCGCGGTGGACAATGTGTCGCAACAATCGATGCTTCCTTTTGGATGGGCTACGTTTATCAATGTTCATTCGTTGAGGTTAATTAGGACCGAATAACCGACGGCTATTTCCCCTTTGACAACTGCACTTTTGTTTGGACAAACACACCGTTCATCCGGTCACGTCGTTTTTCAACATGGTTTCACACGTGACTAGCGACATAATCGACCTATTGGTTCCGACAACCCCCCCCCCTCTTTGTCACGTTTATTTTTCTGCTTAATGATTTTAATCACTGCCTTTCGGATGATCACCCTAAAGTTATTTTTCTGTGGGTTTCTTGTGTTTAGTCACTGACAATTGTAATTATTATTTTTGTAAACATCGAACGTTTGATATATACATGGACCAACCCAACCTAACAGGAGGGTTTGTTGTCGTAGAATAGACAAGTCGACGAGAAGGAAGACATTCTTGTCATCCTTGTTTCACGGGTAGAATAGGATAAACGAGTAAATGAATCGACTAGCCTAAGAAGAAAGGGGTTTAAGAAAAGATAGAGAAGGAGGAGGAGAAGGAGCCTTGATAATTGTCACCTACCTTCTCACTACTGCTCCCATCATCGGAAGACTTAATAATCAAAACAAATAAAACATGCTAAATCGTCAAAACGATTTTGAGTTACGAACAACGAGCTACGTTACGTGACTACTACTGGTTCGAGAGAAGACTAAGCTGGAAACAGAGCGTCAAAGATGAATAAAAGCATGGAAAGCAAGCTACGAGGTGGTGTTGAGGAGGCTACTCAAATCACATCAAATGACACATCCAAAGTTTCAATATAAAGTTCGAGCTGTGTAGAGAAGAAGTAGGAATCAAGAGAGGGTAAAGTTCCTTTTGTAGACATTGCTAGATAGAATAGACTTTAGGTTCATGGCCTCATGGTTGGATTAATACGAATAATAGCGTCAATCGTTTCGATTCATGTCACCTGGACACTGGCGTTAGCAAATGGTAAACGATTTTATGGGATTAAGAAAAGTAATAAATAAAATTTGAATAGTCCTTTTTGAGAATAAAAACATGAAAAGTTTGGGTTTTTGTTTCGTTTTTCAACGTGACATTTTAAAAGCATGCAAAAAATTAGATATTTATAATAAAAATTAGAAATATAAAAATGTTAACCGTTTGTTGAAACGATTTAAAAACTGCTATATTACTAAACAGCATGTAGTATTGTATAAATATTATTTCACTAAAAGATTGTTGTACAAAACATTGAGATTATAATCGAAAAAAAAAGTATGGATCATTGGGAAGAATTAGTTAAAGAAATAAATAAAATGAGCACAAGTTACTCAAGGTAGTGATGATCTCACCTTTTTCACTAACTCTAGGAGATCTTTGAGGAATCCTTTTAGCTCTTCGTTTTCGATCGTTCCACTTTTATCCTGTAACGAAACTTGAAACATCAGATCATGTCCTACTGGTATTGTATCACTACCATTAACAAAAACAGTATTACGCACGCAAAATGCATATCAAAGACCACGTGATGAAGTTCTATAGTCAAATTCGTGACAGATCATGCGTGGTTGATAATTAACCCATCGATATATGTAAATGAAAATTAATGATCTTGGGGTCAGGTTATGAAACTGACAGTTTGCAACACATGCATTATTTTTAAAATATCCATTAAAACAACAATGATTGTTAATTGGACGAATTCTAAAGGCCAAATGTCACGACCAGTCTCCTTCGTCATCCGAACAGTCATTTTTTGACGTATTCCTAAGTTACTACGTGTTCAAACGGCTTAGTGATGGGTTGGTTGATTGTATTTTACACGCTCAAATTTTACTTTCAAATTTCATTGTTTCACTCTGTTTTTCTGACGTCATGTTGACGTCAGAAGAAAAGAACACCGAATTTAAATGTCGCGTCAACGCCATCGTATGGCAAACCATTGTTAACAACTATTTCGTTATGGATCAAAACTGTGGATGAACAAAAAAACAAGTTAGACAAAGTTTGAGCATGGTTTGAGGGCACCAGCCAACACCGTCACATCTGACGTCATCAAAATTACGGTTTGAATTTGAATGGAAAGTTTGGACCGTGTAAATCTCACGAACAGTTTGGTTACGTGGTACACACGTAACGACTGTTTGAAAATGACTGTTTGGATGACGTCGGAGTGACATGACTGATCGTTACATTTGGGATCAATGAAACTATCTAAAAATACTAAAAATAGAGAAAAAAGACGACGTAAAAAATCACATTACTACGTTCCACACCAAAATCATTCTAATTTTAGGGTTATGAAAATGTTAGTCAACAACATCAACATCAACACACGTAAAAAAGTGCATTTCCAAAAAACAAAAATCCAAAACTTCTCTGATTGGTGTTGTTTTGGGAGGATCGGCGTTTGAAGGTGAGGAAAAGGCTCGTTTCTTGTCATCTGTATTTTTTGACTATTGCGTATGTGCGAAGAAGAAGAAGAAGAAGAATCAGTCCACTCCATTGAGTCTGTCACTCACCCGGTCGTAGAGAGCGAACACCCGCTCTATGTCTTCTTTGGTCAGCTTGCTGGCGCCCTGGTGGAAAGAAGATGATGACTCAGAACTCTAGAGAACAGGGAAAGAGGCGCCGCTTGAATCGCACTTGTCATGGTGGCACAAGAGTGTTGTCCAAAGGTCGAATAGAGAGAATAATCAACGGTTGCCTACAACTAAAAGGGGCAAGAGGCCAGTCAGTGCGAGTTTTCTCGATCTTTGTCGCATTCCCTACGCAAAACTAGGTTCTTGCGAGGCGGGTTCGTTTCTTTGGCCGAAGCTTTGGAGGTTGTGATATGTTGGGTTTGTGTTTTTCATGTCTGAAAGGTTGATGTTGCATTGTGCTAAATTCATTGTGTACGCCAAACTAGGTATCTAGATCACTGTTTGGTGTCGTGCGTGTCTAGACACTTTTATTTGTTGCGTTGGGACATGTTGGGTGTGTTTTCCAAGATGGATGAGTGTTGTGTTGTTTTTTGTCTCGAAAGTGTTAGTCTGTCACGCATTGCGCTATATGCATTTCTTGCGTCAAACTACGCATTTGGATTATTTTTTTGCGTTTGCCTTTATAGATTTTTGGTGATTCTGTGTGTTTAACGTGTTTCTTTTGTAACATATAAAGCTGGAGTTGCCCAGTTAAATGTAACTTTGGTTTTTATGATTGCTCAATTGGTTTTCAGTGAATGACTGTCCATTACTGGAAGTGCATTTATAGCAACTTTCATGTGATTTTTTTTTTTTTTTTGGAGAATAGTTTTTTTGTGAATTACCTTTTGATGTTGTTATGGGTGTGAATTGTATTTTCGCTAATGCAACAAGAAAGTTGCTTTGTTATTATCAATTCTGAAACGATTACATGGAAATGGTGGTAGTGTGTCTAGCAGGCTATTGATGACGGTCACGTCATGTCACGTGTTAAAACATAGTTTCAATCTTACTGGGGTCATTTGCGTTTAATGTCAACTATGTAATCTCATCTTGAGCTTAGGGTTTGTGTATAAATTTTAATTTGGTAGTGAATTCAACGTGGGTCCAAAATCCATGACGAGTGGATGTAGAGCGGTGAGTCTTTCTATCTCTTAACATAGATGTTCGAGTTAATTGAACAAAAAACAATTAAAAGACGAACATATTTTGTTACGAGACACTTGAGTGTGCAGTTGTTAATAAGCGTGTGAAATGGATACAAGACGGTTACAAAATGGTTACAATCGTCAACACTTAACAATTTCAAAGGAACACGTGTTTTGTGCGGATGGTTAGCTACGAAGCGTAAAACGTAGAACTGTTGATTGGTCGTCATTCTAATCTTGAAATTTGGTAATTTGTTGCCAAATTGGAAACTGAATAGCTACTCCGTTGTATAGTGTGAACAGTTGTAAATGTTTCGAGATGGTGTTTGAATTTTTGTTGGTTAGCTATTCCATTTGAAACAGGGAACTGCAAGAACTATATATCACCACCGTGACGTGATTTAACATGGTGGTGTTAGGGGGCAACGTCGAGGACCAAAACACCGCCATTTATCTCTCCTCTCTCCACTGGTTTTCTGTTAACGCGAGTGAGTGTTACCACAGTAACGAGAAGGATTGTTGACGCGTTGATAACGAAAATTGATTCATATTCAGATCGGTGTATAAAGCGATTAATTTCATAAGTTCTGTTTTTGAAGTCATATCACATTGTTACTTGATTAGTTTTCGTGGATAAGCCAATGCCATCTTGTCAAAAAATCTTCAGAAGAATATTCAGAGTTTGCAGTTTCCTGGTTCATTGGAATTGGAATTGTTGTCAAAAACAACGTGTATCGAGACGTGTGAGTAGTAGTAGCAGTAGTGCTGTTAGGTTGTTTCTAAATTCTGTCAAATGGATGAGTGTTGTAGTACGGAACTATAATGCATTCTAATGAAGCACCGTGTGTGCGGTTAAGCGACCTGAAAACTCTAATGCGATTGTGTTAAGCTTTGTTAGTTTCGCATTTCATTAAGAAAAGGCGCCATTTTGTCATGCAACAATTCTACGGTACCACAAATAAACAACACAGCGAACATGCATCATGATTGGAAACAACTTGTTTGTCAAAACAAGCACGTCATGCTCGAGTGCTTTTTTGGATAGTGGAAACTTTTTTTTTTCAATCAATTCTGTTGTTTTTTAAAAATAAAATTAACTCAGTTCAAGGTTTCGACGTACATGTTTTTTCGAGCGTTAGTTCGTCGTCGCACCTTATCGATTTTCTTCTTCTATATGAAACTGCGTTGTAAGAAAATCGCATAGAAGGTAAACAGCCCATGTATTAGTGCGCGGAGAGTGAGCGCGTGTTTCCATTTGGAACCTTTTCATGTGGGTGTTAATTCGGAGATGAAAAGGCCCTCGTTTCCTACCCACCCTTAGTGCCACACTGATCTAATTAAGAGGTAAGCGTATTAAGGATGTGTGGCCAAATGAGGTTAGCATTGAAGATTAACAAGTTTCCATCCAAGATCCAAAAATGCTCTCTGGTGGTGATCGTCGTCGGATTGGTGACTTTCATCACCGCGTACAGTACGTGCAACTCATGCATGCTATGGAGCCCAGCGAGGAAAGATCAAACGAGAGAAGGATGAAAAACTAGTTAGGGTGACAAAAAGGGTTAATGGAACGAAGCCAAAAGACGAACAGCCCATTTATTTTTTGCTCGACGTCACAGGTTTTTTTTTCATATATACAGACTCGAACATCAAAGGGCCCAATTTCCCGGAATTTTACGCTACCTTGAAAATAGACCTACAGAGGAAGTTTTCCTTCACGGGCAGGAGCCTGGAAAAAGAAGCGAGAAAAAAAATAACCACTTGAATGTTTTCATTAAAAAACAGGTGATGAGCGATGACTGGTGGGGGGTTCCGGTGTCAAGAGATTATTGTCTGGTGTTGTTTTTTTTTCCAATTTGACTGGAAAACATCTAGACATTCTGAATTAATACGTGATCGGAGTGTCACCTAGCCTGCTTAAGCTTTTGTCAGTTTCATTATAATTTGGAGGATATCGAGGAGGAACAATAAACAGTGAAGAGACAGAAGGGCGCGTGCCTCAATCAACCGCTTTGATTCTCATCAGCGGCGAGTCACGTCGAGTAGGCTTAATGAAGAATCTCGTTAGTTGACATGGCAACGAGACAGCATCCATTTAACTCGGCTTTCCATTTTGGAAAATGCATATAGCCAGACCAATTCCCAAAAGGGGTGACGAGTAATTTCGGTTTTGACAGTGGCGCACGCTCGTGATGCCATCTCATTCTGCTTGTCTATCATCTTTTCTATAGGGTGGGACCGACAAAAAAAACCGGAATCTTATTTTCGTTTCACTCACAATGGCACCTGAGTAAGAAAACCCCCACGCGTTATTGATTTCACGGATGCCTGGGTTTAAACTCGAAGCAACACACCAGGTAGAACACCCAGAGGGATTTTATACAAAGAAATTTATAGACATGGGTGTTAGACACTGCGGGGAGCCTTTTCTCATTCCAAATGAAAATTAATCGAAGCCGGTGGTAGTGAAGCTACGTCACCACGAGCTTGTTGGCCGTAAATCGAATTGTCAAGTTTGTATCGAGTGACAATCTTTTTTTTGTTTCAACACGGAAAGCAAAGTTTGAAGTGAGTAATCTTACTTGGCCATTTCACTGAGTTGTAATTTGCCGTCTTTGTTCGAATCGAAGATTTGCAACTGGAATTGGATTGAGAAGCTGAATCGATTATCAGCACAAAAGTTTCTCACAAAAAAAGTTGGATCTTTTATTTTACCAGACTGTCGGTGTATTCAATAAGCTTATCTTCGGAAACTTCAGTATCCTTTTTAGCTTCTTTCAGCAAATCTCCCAGGAAATTCTAAGTTGAAATGAATCAGTCAAAACATTGCTTAATTCGACACACTGGTTACGAAATACAAAAAAATAAACAATACATGTACCAGTACATATTTTGAAGTAAAAGATGATCAACTATTTTTATTTATAGTCAAAATTTTAAAATGGGAAATATAACATTGTGTTAAATGGGTGCATCGTTGATTTACCTTTAGCTCGTCAGCTTCTATATAACCACTGTTGTCTCGGTCGTATTCGCGCCAAATCTGTTAAATGGATTAAAATTGCATTATGTGAACTTGTTTTCAGATTCAATCTATACTACAGATTACAACTGACCAGTAAATAAATAAAGTTTATGTAAAACCAGAACAGAATATTCTATTATGTAACTACTAGCAGTAGACCCGTGATGTAGTACTGGGGTATAAGAAAGGGGTTCCGGGTTAGTGATACAATTTTTAGATTCATAACTACAAATTTAACCTATTTGTACTTTTTATGTCTACAACCAACCAATTATGTCCATCTAGTGACACGATGCTACGGTTATGATTCTGGTTTGGATTTTAACAACCACCAATAACAGCTCACTTAAAGAGTCTGCGCGTTGGGCGGGGCTAAAGCGTCCATGACAAACACACACACACGCACAAATTTGGGTAATAATTATTAAAAATGACGTCGATCAACTAGTTATTTTACTCTTTTTAACTAGAAGTTAAAGGGGAGGGAAGATCATGACGTGTTGAGGACGTCATCCGATAGGCGGACCCGTGGGCGGCCAACACAGATTTAGGTCACGCAGATGGTCAAGGGACTGACTTGGCTTGTTGAAATACGTTCTACAACAGATAGATAGAGCGGAATTATGAAGGGAGACTTCCGTCATTCTTATTAAAAATTAGCAGCTTTGTCGACATAGAGTTTTTTGATATTTTATTTCGTTCGTTGTTACGATATTTTTTTCTTATTTCCGTTGAAAAGTATTTTTTGTTTGTTTCAAACTAGTCGATCACTACGTGACTTATCGCTTTTCATTTTTCATTAGTTGGATACCACTTGAAATTGATGTAGGTACTCATCTGGGATTTGGGGATTGTTGAGTTTTTGGGTTTTTACTTTCACTTTCCAGTCCAACTTTATAGAAGAACTGTCTTTCTCGAGAGTAAAAAAAAAACGACTTTAAATCAAATTTGAAACGAACCGAATTTCGATTCGAATTCCCGAAAAAGAACATTCACGTTTTGAAGGCTTCTGTTTTCTCTCTTTTTTTTAACACTTATTGAAATTCACTTGAAGTAAATGTAAGTTGAATGTGTAGCTTTTGCGACAAGAGTTTATACACTCGTAACACAACATCGACTGAAAATCGTATCGATTTACTTTAAGTTGTTCTTTTTCTTTTCCACTCGAAAGATAGTTTTTCTTCTTCTTGTTCGTCGTTTCCACTTACACGTTGTGAAAAATGATGTCCTAACTCTAATGCCCCATAATTCTGGGGTACTTTTTTTCTTCTTTTTTTTTGTCACAATAATTTGAGATGATGAGATTGAAGTGGTAGCCACCCTTAAGAAAGGTCGGCCGTTAACGAAATTACACGCTTTCTTAATTGAACAAATTAATCGCTCATTTCACGCTTACATGATCTTTGTTATTTATCAACGCGTGAATTAATCTGAGGACGAGGCGACTTTTCATGTATGTAATTAGAAAACTTAGTTTTCTTCCAGAAACTATTAAGCAACTTAGCGAAATTTAAAGTTGGGCATGAAAATAACACCAATTTTTAATTTTAATTTGAAATTCTAAAACAACTCAAACGTTGGATGTTACTGGTAGCATTCTAGGACATAGGAAAATGTTAACTTGTATGTTGGTTTATAGTGTTTTGGTTTTTTGGTTGGTTTATAAAAAAAATAGTGTGAAGAAGAAGAAATGGTAGTTTAACGAGTTGAAGTCGATAATTGTTTCCGCTACGAAGAAATTGGAAAAAAAAGATGAATAGCCCAAGAAAATAATGTCAAAACCATTCCCTGTTAGCTAAGTGATTAGCGTTCTCTTTTATCAACCATCCGAATAACAAACCGTTACCTTTCTTTACAATGGCTACACCAATTAAGATTTTCACTTTTTTTTTGGAAGTAGAGTTTTAGTCGGATAAGTTATAGGTTTAGAGTAGGATTTTTCTTTGTATCCCCTATGACATGTGGTATATGGGGTGTTTTTTTTCGGATATCGAGAAATATAAATGGAATAGTGGAAATGGAAGGCAACGTCATTCGTTTTGCCAAGTGCTTGTTGTCAAGGTTCTCCATCTACTAACAAGCTGAAGAAAACCTTCTCATTCGTCATCGTTTCACGTGATCATCAATAATGGCTGTCGTTTTATTTTTTCTCTTCCGAAGTGAATTTCGATAGGATTTTCCAATCTCACCTTGCCCAAGGTAAGAGGGAGAATAACACTGTCTTCCTCGAGAACCAGCATTTGTCATTAGACCAATCAAGATAGTATAGTTTGAATCGAACACGACTTGAAATAAATTGATTCTTGGAACACTCTTATAAATGTTTCATGGATAAGAACGATATCATCGTTCATATTTGGTGTTGAAAGTCGAACTGTTGTAGAATTATTTATTTAGTATAGTTGGGTTGAATCGTGTCAAGTATTCGGTAGTTTCGTGTTTGTAAATGTATGTTTCTCACCTTCATGAATTCCACACTTGATTCGAGAGGGTTGTCGAACCGGAAGAGGAGCAAGAAATTCTCTTCCATAGGCAACAACTGGGCGAGCTGAAAAATAAAATGTCAGTCCATTCAAATCAACAATTGTTGTTTAATTCCATTGGGCGATACCACTGACGGTGGTATTGCCATTGGTCGTGTCTACGATGGACTACTATGGAATTAGATAGTTAGCAGTGCCCAAATTCCAAAAATTTTATTTCCCATTAAATTCTTTTTTCTCAAAAAGAGTTTAAATGAAGAGGATTAGAGTTGAGGATTTTTTTAAAAAACGAGATAAAGTGTAAAAGGGATAAAGGTGGGGGAATTTAACGTGTGGTTAAAAGGTTTCTGGTACTTTGCAGTTTGCACACAAAATTATCTTTTGGTTGTTGTTTTTTTTTTTATCTCATTTTTCTTATTCTGGAGGTATTTTTTTGTTGAAGGATTGAACGTATGCGTAATGGAATTTCTTTTACAAGTTTTTTTTTATTGCAAGTTTCTTAAAATGCAAACGTTTTTAAGACGATGTTCGTAAAAATGAAAGGGAAAGTTCCAAACGTTGATTTCAAAGAACGAAATACCGAAACGATGATGTTGATGATAAAAGTTTAAAAGGATTTTAAAGCTTTATCATCAACGCTCGATGGAGAGTGAAAATTCGCAAAAAAACTAACTAGGAATGATAAAACTTATCAAAAGTGAATCTATCACTCGATGATAACTTTTATCTTAGCTCTAACGTCATCGAGAAAAAATGTCAATTCAAAATATTTTGTAATATAGGGGTTTTGGTGACCGTTGTACGATAGTTGTAATAACTGTGACGTCAGTGGACGAAATGGTTCTCATTAAGATTTGACGTCAATAAAAATGACAAAAAATCAATTTGAGCCGAAAATCATAACCTATTATTTACCTCTCTTATTTCGATTTTTCCGTCCTGATTGTCATCGTAGGCTTCCATGAAGCATTCTTTTAATTCGGCCAGCATAGCGTCTGAGACAACCTACGAAAAATAAAATATTTGAAATTATTATCATTATACAGTTGGAAAGATAACAACTTAACTTAACTTTCCACTTTTCGTTTGGGAGCAAAAGTGGCAAATGTAAAGAAGTCGTTGGAATCTTGTTTTATGTCCCATTAGTTATCTGATGTAAAAAAATGTGGAAACGATATTTTTAACTATAATAATAAGGCCAAATGGGGTTGAGTTAAGTTACTTTTCATATTCTCCCCGTTCGTAGTCGTAAAATGATATCGATTATTCAGATGAAAGTTTGCTGAAACTCGACATCTTTCCACTGAAAATATGAAAAATAGACAACATTTTGATTGGAGCCATTTATAATTCCGTGTAAGCTAATTTTTTTTTACTTGAGTTGTAAAAAAGCTGCCGGTGTACGAGATATAGGCTATAATTAATTCCAAAACGAATACGCTCGTACGACTGACGTGTAGGCAGAGGTTATTAAAAACACGCCAAGCTGTATCGTCTAAGCCTTTCATTGGGGGTTTAGCATGTATGTTTGTTTGTTGTAGTTTCTTTTTCATTTCGAGACACTTCTAGAAGCTTAGATGTAAATGCCATTGACGACACGTTTAGGTTATAAAACTGGATGAGGTCAAACTACCGAACGTCTCTGGATGCATTCGGTTTTAGTGAGATCAGTTCACCGAGTAGCCACGTGTGTTTCCATTAATCCGTGTAAGGCAGTAGCGAACACGAAATGGACGCTGGTAGTGTTATTTTTTCAACGACCATTGCGGTCGTGATTGTTCCTAAAAGAAATGAAAGTGTCCCCGAGGAATATCCAATGGCGCACGAGCAACGTGGCATTCCCACTTTCATAGTAATAGAACGCCCAAAGTCCAAAGTTAGGGAGGAGACACTAAAGGCTGGCGACGCCCGGTGTCATTCAACATTTAGACACAAAGAGGACATTTCCAAGATCCCTTCCAAATTGGCTTTTTCGGGACCAACCAGTGGCACGAGGCTTTTTCGACGTCGACCCATGTTATTTTTTCTCACTAAGTTAAAAATGATTTGTAACAAAAATCGTTAACTTGTCTCGTCATGGTCGATCTCACCCATGTTTTATGTAAAATTGTTTGTTTTCTGTTTTTTTCCGAGTAAACATTAATCAATACTCTTATCATGACGTTCGAATCTGGAATATCTCAAATTGGAATCGATGCTTCGTGGGTTTTTAATTGGTTATACAGTATTGGTGGTTTATAGGGTTAGCTCGAAGTAAAGCATTTTATGGTTTGAAGTTCATAGAAGGTCGATTATTGAGTGGTTTTATATCAATTTTATAGGTTCATAAAGAGCCTATAAAACTATGGCTTTTGCCGTACGTCTATGTTGGACTTAAGTTCTTGGAAACGACAAAACTTTAAAGACTTTTTTTTTAAACTTTTATCTTACGGTTATGAACGCAAACAAATAATAATTAGCTTTCACGTTTTTCATTAGTTCAGCGGAAATGATTTATTTCCATTGTAGATTAATTTTTTGGACATTTTTGGACGAGATAAAAGCAATTTATACGTGATGACTAATAGTCGCGTTAAGCTCCACCACCACCTTAAGCTGCGTGGAATTTGGCTTTTTATTTATTTATTTATTTATTTATTCGCCAGCCAAGGCTCTGTGAAATAGCACGAGTGCAAATTCGTGAAGAAATTCCACTTTGTTTTAGTAATGGAGCCACCTGGTCCTACGTGGTAAGAAAGAAATTCCTCACTCGAATATCAGAATGAAAAACCGGTAATGGTACGCCCACGAATAATTGGCACTTGCAACTGGTTTTTTTTTTGTTTGTTTTTTGTAAAGTTCCATTTTATTACTAAAGCCCGTGCAAGTATTTCATTCATACATTAATCTACATGTTTTTAATTATCGTGCATTAATTTATGGCGAAGATGCTCGCCCCACAATTTACATGGTGAATAGTTCCATACACGTATACAAAAATATATAAGTAGATATAAATTGTCTAGACATTCTGTCTATTCCATTTATTTTTATTTTTTATTTTTTTTAATATGGTCATGCGACCAATAGTACCAAGTACAAATCTATTGATATCTATATCTATATCTATATCTATATATAACAGCGTGCAAGTCGAAATTGTTATTTCCATCGTTCTCTGACAAATCACATCGTAGAAAAAAAACGAAAGTACCAAAATAAAGAGGTTGTGGTCAAGTTGTAATTGTATGTCTTACTTTTTCGATTTTTCGAATTCTCTATTTTTTTATCACTGTTTAAAACAATTTTACGCCTATGACGTCATACGTGAACGGTCTACTTGTGACTGCGGTGATTCAAATGGTCGCCATCGTACCGTCGTCTCTCACTTCGATTCGAAAATGGGCTCTAAATAATCTTTTAAAGTTATCTAAAATTCTGAAACCGAGTGGAAAGGATGCGTTGAAGTACTATCGTGATTCGACAAATGTCATTTAATTTATGTCGTTTAATGTCAAATAATTGTATGTCTTCCTTTTTTAATTTTTCGAATTATTTGTTTACATACGTAAACCGTAATAATGAAGGTATGTTTTAAGATTCGGTATTTTAGATTCACCATCGTAAGGATATTTTTTTAGTTTTCTTCGTGCTATTGCTATTTTTGGGCTTTTAGTAGTGTGTTTCAGTAGCGCTTTAGTAGTTTTAGTATTAGCTTTCAGTAGTGTGTTTTAGCTGCAACCAGCGTGCGTATTACCAACACTTGTTATCGAGTTTTTGAAATAAAAGATCAAAAAAAAAATTTTTTGTCAGTTTGACGGGCTAAAAGCTAGTAATTAATAACAAAGTACGATGATTAGAGAATAGAAATGTTCACAGACTGAAAAATACACTAAGCCTATGTTGCACACACGAGTAAATACTGTACATAAATGGTTGGAGTTTTATAATTTTTATACAGGTTTTGCAAAGTAAGAGGGTTTTTTACGCAGGGCTGGTTGTAACATACTGTAAATATTGGCAGCCATATAGGCCTACTAGTGCTGTATAATGACAATGTTTTCGCAAAGTACGAGTATGAAAAAAGGTGATCATTTCCATTATTCTTCCTTTTGCTGCCATTTTTATCGTCGATGGAATAGCAAAATTATGATACTTTTTTTAACGTATAATGACGAATAATGATTTTTTTCTCAGAGTTTACGTCCTTGGTAAGCTCGGAGGAAAAAATCAATATTTTAGACTTCTTTTGGTCATTAGTAACGAGTGCAACATATCATTACAATGACGTATTGATTTTTTTAATTATGTTTAAATAGTTTCGTTTTTTTTATTTCGAATGTTAACGATGGTTAAAAAGTTAACTAAAGTAGAGTACTTTGTGAACATTTCCTGTTCTGAAATTCAATGTAGGAAAATGAAAGGGTTCTTGGGATCTGGACAAAAATAGATAAGAATGGTTAATCACTTAACCGCATTCACTTGTAAAGGAAATTCGAGTCCATTAAGGAAGGAAACGCGGTTCATATTACGGAAAAAACCAAGTAGAAGAACGGTTGTCATTCATCTTCGTAGAACATATAAAAATGCGTGTGTCGGTTAAGACGTTTTTTCCGATGCACTTACATTAGTAGAAAGACGAATTTTTACAAAACACTCGCATTAGCGTTGTATAAATAAAGATGGCTCTTTTTATGCGTGTTTGGGATAACAGGTAACAAATGAAGGATTTTTTTCTCTATCGTATATAAGAAACTAAAAAGAAGTCTCGGAATTGCTTACAATGAGCGGTACTAAGAAGTGCGTTTTATACTGTTAAAGATGAAACTTTATAGCGTAAAGTGCTCTTTTGCCTTCGTTTTTATTTGCTGTGTTAAAGAATAAACAGTAACGTATAAGTTATAGTTGAATGAGGTTTTTTGTCAATAGTCGCAAAGTTCGTCTTTTTAAGATTTTTATATATAATATGTGTATGTATATAATTATATAAAGTGGTTTATTTATTGTGACACTCAATTATGAAAACAATGAAAAAAAATGTGAGAACAAATGTGTCAAACAAGCATTGTTTGCTTTTCCAATGTTGCTATTTTCATTATCCTGGAAATTAATTTTCACGGAAATCGCATTGTTACATCGAAAACTATGAGTCATAGTTACCAAGTCATATTTAGAAAGTTATAGCCAAGGATCCATTCAATCAGAATCCACTGCTGTTTTATTTATTTCCCACAGTGCAACCGAAATAAAAATTGTAACAATAGACCCTCTAGAGTGGATCATCTATGTAGTGCAGGAAAGTGATACACGGTTTTTAACGTAAAACACCACATTGAAAACCGGTTGCGACATTGTTGTGGCAAGTAAGATGCTGGTGAGGTGTGAGTGTGTAAATGTTATTTTTAGACAGTTTATCAAAATTTATTTCACGTGGAAACTCTCACTGTAACTTTAAACACTGTAATTTTGGCACCCATAAACGTATAGTACGAATGGTGTAGTGCAAATGGTGTTGTCGCATAGTACGTATATCAACACGTGTTCAATTTCGAATGTTCTTTGTAAGGTTTTTCGATGATGGCAACCATTTCCGTTTGGATTGGATATCGAAGCAAAAGTAACAAGAGCATTCTGAAACTCTCATTTTTTGTCTAGAAAACAGAGGTGGGGTTTATACAGCGAAATAACCCTCGATTTTATGTAGGGGGGAGGAGAGTGCAAAGAACTAGAGGCATAATACGAAGACATTGGAAGTGGTATAGTAGTAGGTAGTAATAGTGGAAGCTGAGAAAGGTGAACCCATTGCGGGGGCGTCGTTCACAGACTTGGGTTTAATGTTCTCCGACGATGAGGCGCCTCAACAACTTACTGCATTGCGCCTTTGCCTCGTGGTTTTTTTGTACTACTTTTAGAAACCATGTAAATAAACCAGTGCAGCAGTTTTTTTTGGTATAAAACAACTAGACAACAATGCATCGAGCAACGCGAACACTAGGTTCATTGAGACATTCCTCGTTGAAACTTTGGAAAGGTATAACAGCGAATTCCTAAGTCTGTGTGGGTTTTCAAACTTGTTAATTTTTTTGTTAGAAAATAGAATGTTTTTTTCAAAATGGATTTGACTTAGACATTGTTGGGTTTATATTGTAATCGGATTTACGTGACATGATAATCTTTTCACAAACGTCATTGAAAATAACATTTTAATGATGAGTTACATAGAGTATCGTTTGGTGTTTCATGGTGTCTTCAAGTCTTGGAATGGAAGAAAGTTGAACTGATTAAAAAGGTTTTGTAACGTGAAAAGATTTATTAATATTGCTCGAAAACATTGTCGTCGTAGAAACGCCGTTATCATTGGGATTGTGGGTTCAATTTCTCCAGTGTTGATGGCAACGTAACTTAATTTTAACGACCCGTTTTGTGCTAGTTATTGAAACGCAAGCCGTGATTAAGAAGTTAATTATGCGAAAACAAAACCACGGTGGTGAGCGGATACCAGAAAATGTTTATTAAGCATCTAAAAATTAAGAGGAGAATAACGAAAACCAAAAAAAATACAGTATCAATTCCAGCATGGTATTCAAGGATAATTTTTAAAATTTACAAAATTCTAATTACCTTTGTAAATTTGTACAATTTATTTCATTACGAATTGTATTGTTTCGACGCGAGAGCGGGCTAGTCGTCCCGTTTCCTTTTAGATCAGAGAGGGCAGCGAGCAGTTTGAGCGTGTCGGATTCCGTGAAACACCAAGGTGATTCATGGGAGCGCGGCGAATTTACAGATGGTGTATGCGTTTCATCAGCTGATGTTATCTACGTTGAACCAACATTGGAAGTTAATTTGGGGCCGTGACAGGTGAGCGTTTTTTAATTGGATGATCTTGAAACGTTTACGAAAGTTTTATCTAGCAGCTGCAGTGATGTCAACGCCAGTGAGTTAAGAACCAACTCGGTTTACGGTTTATGTAGTCTTTAATGTCGTATGCATTCATGTGATTATTTATTTTAAATAATTACATGAATGCATTGCAGGCTTTAAATGCTAAAGTCCATAGCAAACTACTGTATAGGATTGAGATATGAGCCGAGTGCGAAAAAATATTAGTAACGCCCCCTCGTCTATCAGCATTCACAACACAATAATTGATAACAGAAAACCAACTTTTTTTGTCGCTCGTGTTTAGTGACGAGGGGGCGTTCCTAATATTTTCATTGCACTAAGCTCATAGTTTGATCGCCTAATTTGCTACAGGCCTAAGAGATGATGAATTATAAAGGTTGAATAAGAATAATTGAGATTACAGTCACCCTGTCCAATCGGGAGAATTTCACTTCATGCCTAGGTGATTGGCAAAGATGCCTACCATACTTTTGAATGGGAATTTTTTAATTTGAGTATTGTTCACTTTTGGCTACGTTCATATTATTAATGAAATTAATAATATTGATAATTAAACATTAGTTACAGCAAATAACACGTGACCATATTGTTGGTTATTATAATGGCTAATTACATTTGCAAGCAAATGGACACTGACTCATTCATGTGACTCTTCTTAAACATGAAATCGGTTTATAGATAGGTTGTGTCAGTAAAATAAACACTCTAGGTAGGGACACTGTTGATAAGAAAGTAGCATTCTTAAAAGTACAATATGTATCGGTTTATGAAAAGGTTTCTAAAGTTTTATTTTTGTATCTTCAGCTCGATATCCTTTCGAATAGACAGTGTGACATAAAATGAGTGGTATCAAAATTATTCATAAAAATTTTTTTTTACGTTAAGGACCGTGTGTGTGTGTGTGTGTGTGTGTATGTATGTGTTGATTTACATGTGCAGCGTATAAAAAGCGACTTGGTCAGTGATTTTCTTAATAGCCTCAAGACGGTACTTTAAATTTAATTTCTCGACTCCTAATGGAGAAACTGATGAACTCGTTGTCTTCAGAAAAACTTCAAAGAACTGCTGCTGCTGCTGCTGCTGCCTTTGTCACTTCCTGTGTGCTACGTCGAGAAAGATTGCCTGACATTTCCTTTTTTTCCTTCACGCCGACTATTGTTCCGTTCCGAAATGGATTTCAGTTGGAGGAGTAATATCAGTCGTTTTCTTGTGGCTTTGCTTTTCATTCATCTAATTAAAGCCTGCCTTCATTTGAAGACGTGCTGCGCATGCGTTTTAGTATCAACGCAATTTCTTTGCTAGGATTTACCCCGTTCTTTTCTTCGTTACCAGATTCCTGCTTTTAAGTAATGTGTCCGGTTAATGTCTCTTCGTGTGAAATTCGTTTGTCTCCTAGCTTAATCGACCGTCACATTTACCACGTTAAAGTAGCTTTCGGTGAATTGTACACTCTTTTATCTAAAGATATAGACGGTGTCGACACACTCGTTTTTTTGGCAGTTTCTATAAGACTACCGCTTAAATGAGAATGCTGATGAAATTTTGTATATCGGTGGACTAGAAATTCCTTTAAGAGATGACATCGTGTGTGTGAAGGTGCGAATATTTCGATGATTTATTCGACAATGAACACCGAGCTGGATGGTCAGGTGCATCGTAAATTATTTTCTAATTAACCCTCACTATTGATTTTTGGTATCCGCATTTCATTTTCATCATTCGCTGTCTTAAAGCGGCGACGTTCGTTATTGAGTTGTTTTTTTGTTTTGAAGTAACGCTTCATTTAAATGGAAATGAGTCTCAAATTGATAGCGTGCGTCAACTGCCCAACTCGAAGCAGTTATCAACCAACGTGTTTTGTCATCATCATCGTTAACGACTGCTTTTGGGCGTAATTAAGTCATTTGCTAACTCATTTTTCAGCGCTTGTTTTTCAAAAATCACATTGGTGCAACTCTCAAATAATAAAAAAAAAAATTGTCATTTAAAGTTATATCTATTTTTCAACTAGAAGAGTTTTTACAAAAATTTGATTACCGAAATTTTCTATTATTGCACACTCTATCGTCATTGCATAGAAGAGGAGTTTATTGGTTTTCCAATCTTGTTTAAACTATAGGAATTTGCTGATTCATACGGAGTGTCGATCTTCCAATACCGTCACGTGGTTAGAAATAAGACGAATCGATTTTGTTTACCACATTCTCAGTTTAACCAGCCGTTCTTCTGCACTTAATTTGTTCGAAGAAACGTTTCAGAAGTGTAGCTTGATTTTGGTGATGGACCTTCGTGGTGAGTTGGTAACCCCGACATTTCATTTCAACAAGTCTCGCGGATGTAA
Source organism: Cryptops parisi (assembly GCA_034695005.1). Classification (NCBI taxonomy): domain Eukaryota; kingdom Metazoa; phylum Arthropoda; class Chilopoda; order Scolopendromorpha; family Cryptopidae; genus Cryptops; species Cryptops parisi. Next base: position 12,717 of record JAQIWH010001415.1, on the reverse strand, counting down.
CACTTAGGTTTATGAATACAATATAGTCTAACGTTATTTTTTTAGTCTTTAGAATAAAGTGGGTGTTTCTTGTTTCGTTTATAATACACTGTGAACCAAAGGTCTAGGTGAAAATAAACTTTGTCTACTCTCACTCCGCTATAAAGGTCACCGAAAGCAAAAGTTAACTGAATATGCTGGCAGTCTACGTGGAAAGGAAGAAGGGTGCGAATGTATTATTAAAAGACCTGCACGTGATATGATTCCTAGACTTACGCTCAGTAAAACATAATACGTTTTGCAAATGCCTTTTCTTATATCTATATCCTTATAAAGGGCATGAAAACGATGGGTTTATATTTTCGGTGATCATCATGAAACCTCCCAGTAAGTTGATTCGGTTGGCGTTGGTGACAAATGCCAAACGTTACGAGGTGTATAACATGGTCTTTAAATTAGCCGGAAGTGAGAAGGAAAGTTCAGGTAGCAGTTATTTCTCCGTTGCTCAACTATCATTATCGACCTGCGCAGCGCATGCGCCACGCGAGTACCATTAGCGAATGTGATTTAGAGTGTCCCTATGGCTCACGCCGTTAACGTTTCGTTTTACTATCGATTTCTTCTTTCAGGGTGGATACACTTCTTAGTTATTCGTGTCTTTTTCCATTCATTTTTAACCTTTCGTTCGCAAAATTCAATTTGGTGTTCTCCACACCGAATTTCATTTCTACATTTCTGAGTATAGTTTCACAACTAAACGCTATTAAAATCTTAACCCTCTGATGATTTTTTGTAGAGTCTACTTTTGTGAGTTTGGTCTCTGGAGATCTCATTATCTTCAGTTTCAATTTCAAGTCTTGATAATCAATTCTTTCGATTGTAGAATGCACTTTGGTAGTGGGTTTTTTTTTGGCCTTTATCTATTCTTTCCTTATTATTCTCTGCCAACAGACACTCTTTCGCTTATTCTTTCAACTCGGGTCTCCTTATCCCTTGCAACTGCTGCTGCTGAGGTTTGTAATTAGACTACATATTGGTCATTAGAACCGAGCTTACTAATTAGAATGTTAGCCGAGCCTACGACGCACTTGATATCGGACTTCGTCAAGTGATATTTTGAAGTGTTCCAAACCGGCCTTCATTCTTTCACTTCACTTTGGGTACCTGAGAAGAGAGCGAGTGGTTCAATTTAGTGACATTGTACTCGACAAAAGTAGTGCCTCGGAGAAAACAGAAAATTTGCTTTTGGTTGGCCACGTGCCAAACTACACAGCCGGTTGGGTCCTCCTGTTTCTTTTAAGATACAAAACGGAATCGAGTTCGAATGAATTTTCATGATTCCGCTTGGGAATGTTTTATCAGGAGAGTTTTGCTTAACTGGTTCTTTCGGAAGTTTATGATTTTCTTTTATGACTTTCTCTATTCTGACGCAATACGACAAGGGCGAATGCTTTCTCTTCCGGTTTGTTTGTTTATTCCGATTGTACTGGTGAGCTTATTTTCTTTGGGGCCTTGTTAAAGTCTAGACTCGCTAAGATCGAACAGCTGTCATGACAGATAAGGCACGTGAAGCCTAACAAACAGTATTCAACTTGTTAAATGCTGTATCCAAGGAACAGCTGCACGAGTTAAAATGTAACTAGCTCTCCAAGATTTTGCCAAACAGAGTAACGTGTGTTAGGTACATACCACGTGATAAACATAGTACCACATAACAGCTTAACTTAACAGGTTGAACAGGCTAAGTTCTGGTAACCATATTAAAGGCAAATGCCGATTCCTTGTTTAATTTTGAAAACATCCAATTGATGTAGTTTATGATCAACTTGATCATCATGGTCTCCCTTAGCAAAAAAAAAAAAATGTAAATCTGTTTTTACTTTATTTTGCTATAAATTATATTTAGTCATGTATAAGTCATTTATTTAATTTAAAAGGTCAATCCAACCAGTTTACTTCTTTTTCAGGAGACCACTGATGCTCATGATTCATAATTATGTTTATCTTAAGGAATAAACAATATTAAAAAAATAAAATAAAAAAACCTTACTTTGCGTCAAATAAGTTTAATTCTTACCGCTATCTGTTTTACATAAACGCAGTTTTATATCAGTCTTACGGTAAAATTATGTAATTACGCTATAAACTGTGGGCTTGTGCCAACCGCGTTTCACTGTCGTCCACTCGTGCATCTCCAAAGCAGTACTAATGCCAGCCACCCAATTCAAATTGCGAAACGGCCTAATTGGAATTACTCTTTTCCCTAGAGGGAAAAACCCCGTGGGTTAAATAGACTCGAAAATATATGGAGGAAAACTTGTCCACATTTTTCTCAGGGAAAGAGTAAAATTCGTTTCCCAAGAAAAATTCGAGCGAAACGACAATAAACAACAGCCGGTTTAATCAAGCAGCTCGCCACAAAGACGCTTACAAGACCAACAACAACGCCGTGACAAACATCCCATAGGGTGGGTGCAGTAAAAGGATGCAGTATGTAGCTAGTTTAGGAGGGTTTTATGCTTGCACGCCCAATGTACTAGTGGTTTATTTATATCTGGTTTGGCTACACACACTGGTTTTTCTTAATCTCGAATGGATACTTGAGCTCGAGCCATCTGAGCTGAAAAGAAAGTCGCTCGTCGTTTTCTCGAGGATCACAATTTTCAATGAACATAAATAAATAAATAAATAAATAAATTCCATATCGAGACGAGGACTGTCTCTTTTTTGTTGACTCGGTCTTATTCGATGTTTTCATCTCGTCTCGCCGTTAAAAAATTCATGTTTGTTGATCCTAGATTTTCTTATTGTTATCCAAGGTAGAACAGAAAGACTAGCAGCTACTTAAGGTGGATAAATATGCGTTGCTATGGTACAGCCTACCTACTTTTCGTGTTAATGTTATCGATTATTTATACTAACACTATTGATTATTTGCGTGAAAGCTCTGTCACCAAGATGGTAGATAAACAATGTGTTATTTATGCATTTGTTTTTTTTTTTTTTGTGGTTTCCATTTCTTTACGCTTTTCTGATATTGATGTTACACGAAGAAGCTCTTTTAGTCGTAAATTAGTCATTTATTAGATAGATCATGACGTATTATAAACGTATTACGTAATAATTAATATTACGTATCACATGTCATGAATAGATACCACTCTTGGTATATTCAATTTATTCAGGTGGTTTGGCAGTTTTATCAATCAAATCATCTTATGAAAGCATTTAACAGTGTTATTAGATCAGTTGTATACTCGTCTCTATTGAAGACTTTAATGTTAGGTTTAGAGTTGACATTTATTTTCGGATGAGAGAATATGAAACAAATTTTAACACTTTCTAAGTGCTCTCGGGGATTTAGTTTGGACGTTTTCATTGCTACTTTGAACCGCTTACCGACTTATTTGTTGACACACACAAACTTTGAGATGTGTGTACACACTCGAAGATGGACAGTTTACGTTACGCTCGAAAGAAATTCCATTCCCTAAGTAGTTATAAAAGAAAAGGAAATGACCTCTCAAAGGTTGTAAACGAAGATTTAGCGAATAATACCGAGATGACCACTCAACGATTCTGGATAGTTAACTAACGCTCGTTAAATTGGTAATTGAGAAAATTTTACACACTGTCATTGTTTATTTACAAAGGAGACGGTTGCGGTTTTGCTTTAAGAAACGAATAAATGACAGCTGTAGTAAATCGGGTTTTCGTTTACTTGCGCATGACTAGCTAGCTACAAGCGGGTTCACGTTCTCTGATAATTCCGGTTTTCCGGAACAAATAACTCATCTTTCACCAAAGATTTTATTAATTTTATTTGTAGTAGTAGTAGTAGATTATTTACAGCTGTTCGGTATTAATTCTTGTTTGTTGTTTTCTTTGTGAATCAGGCTCTGTGATGTTTGCGTTTTGGAACAAAGACGTCGATGATAATATTTGCTACCATCGTCGATCGCCATTGTAACGACGCAGAATCTCCTTGAGTTCAAGGTAAGATAATCTATTTTTGATATCATCTAGCTACATGGTATGTATGTCTTTGGAGCTTTCAATGGATTATACACGTGTACCTGATTATCACCAAGCCACACTTTGAAATATTGTTGTTTATTGTCGCATCGAATGGTGGTTTTTGTGCATGTAGAACAACTTGTTTTTTATGTTTATTTTATGAGCGTTCTGGGGAATGTGTTTTTTTTATATACTAGTGAAGGGAACGTATACGTCACATGTTTCACTTTTAAAAAAATATGGGTTTAAGCGCATTGTTTATTGTCGTGCCAAATGGTGCTTCGCTTACTGTTGTACGGAAACGCTTATGGCTTATTTTATATGTTGTTTCTGCGAACCGACTTTGGAAAGAGAAACTTCCGAACGGTTTTATGTGTAGAGCATCTTGAAACTCCATTTTCCAGTGTGGTTGTTGGTGATCTTTAAATCTTGCCTTTGGATGACTGTGCAGTACAGTAGTTTGCAAGCGGCACATTGGCTCTTGTAGGAATAACGTCGTAGAAACTTGAGGTTAGTTTTGACGGAAGGGACACTTTTGTTTTTCTGATGGTGGAAGGGAAGTCGAGTGGTCGTGGGTTGTTGATTCTTCTAGTGTGTTTCGTGTCGGTCCGGCCATTGTCCGGGGTTCACTCGGAATTTCCGGAAAGCTTGGTCCGTGTTTCGTTTAGAAACGCCGATCGATGGAGTTGCTAAGCAACTCCAAAAAGCCATTGCTAGCAAATCGTAGACTCTCGTCTAGAAGGTTGCTAGATTTTTTGGAGAGATGGTAAGCCAAATGGTAGAATGGTAGTCAGACAGAGAAAAATCTTTGCCCGGTTCTTGAGTTTTCCCTAGGGTGAACAGGAAGAGAAAATACAGACAATTGATGTCTAGTAAATGGAAGAAACCAAATGACATTCGAAATGGCAGTTTAGTCTTGAACTGTCGGTTAGGTACCAAGAGTTTTTTCAAGAAGTAGAATAAACCAAAAAAAAAATTTTAAACTAGGTAAAAGTATCTTTTCTGAAGTAATCATCGATTGTTACCTGCTTTTTTATCAGTGTGCGTGGAGCGTTGTTATTCATTTGAAACTCTTTAAAGAAAAACATTGGGTGGAGTAGTCGACCAACATTGATTTGATCTTATTTTTATGCATACTTAGAGAATTACTCCCGAATGAGATTGCTTACTTTTAATTTAATTAAAATGATGTAGTTCATGGAGGCGTCTAAACCGTCACTTTTCATATTTTGAGTTTATTTTATCTGAAGAGTGTTTTCGGTAATTGCTTTCCGGATTTATTAACGTAGGACTTGAGTAGTAGGATCTGAAATCTGTTCTGATGAAATGTGTCAAACACGATGAGATATGGCAACGTTCCTATTTCATGATGGAATATTTCAAACATGTCGTTATGATTTAAAACCGTGATCGATGTGACACTTTTAACGCATGTGGATGGAATATATCATTCAGGGGTTGATATAGTATATTCTTTAAGGCCTCCTGTTACACGAAATTCTTGATGTAGCAAGTCGAATTGCTGTGACGTCAGCATCTGGCCTAACCAGTGCAGACTGGTGTCATGGCTGAGCACCAATTGCTTGACTTGCCACAAGAAGAATTACGTGTTACAGGGGACCTTTATAGATATCAACAACAGATAAAAACAATTTGAAATGTCAGCATTGCCAGCTGGCAGTGAACGATATTGAAATAGGAATTTCATTTATTACATCTTAAACATAGTTTGCATGCAAAGATGCACAAATTTACATTAATAGTACACTTTTTTTTTATTTATTTTGAAACATGTAGTTTAACATTACTCCTAAAGAGGGTCTAAAGTTCAATCCCAAATACAGGGTGTTAATTATTTTTGGAATATTCAGTAATAGTGTACGTTTCTCGTTTTGCTAAGTTCAATGACATTGAGCTGCCATTGAACTTAGCAGCTCAATGCCATCTGCTGCTAAGTTCTTGAAAGTTTGATTATCGACATCTGGTTAATTATTCTTATGATTTCAGAAATAATGATGTTGTAGAAGTTGCCAGTTTCACCTTTTCTTTTTTTTCACCTGAAGCCATTTTTCCAGATGCCAGCTTGCATCCATTCCTATTCGGAAATGGCTTACTAATTCCATCACGAGGAGGGTTGTCATTCGTTAGTCGCCACTCATTTTGCCACGAGGCTGTACTCGATACCAATCAATAAATGAAACGTGGTCTAGTTGTTTCCAACAAGGTGTGGCAACTGCTGCGAGGCGACCGAAAAGTTTGCCCGAAATGGAAAAATACCAACTCACTCTGGTTCGTTTCGTTTTCTCAACTCGACACTTTCCAACTTACGATCATAACTGCCCTAGTACTGTAAGGTATTCGAGACCGTTTCATCTTCCTTTTCTCTGCTACGTTTTTCATCCTTGAAACATTCCAGAAGCTCGAGTTCACGGAATTGGAAATGCATTTGGCTTCTGAATCTTGGGAGAGTCGTTGCACAATAGTTCGCTATTCGCTATCGGACTCTACCAAAGAATGAGAAGAAAAAAAAATCTTATGGCTTTGTACGCCTTCCTCTAAAAGAACCAAAGGCACGAGTCGAATAGTCGATAGGTTTCTAGAGATTCTTGGTTGGAAAGTGTTGACGCCTTTTACCATCGAGTAAAGAGGATCCATCGATGGGGGAGTTACCTCTTCTTCAAAGAACTTTCCACATATTTTTTCCAATATTTTTTTTTTTGGTATTCAGGTTGGTTGAAATTGGACTGGACAGTAAAGTAAAACCTTGTGACATTTCCCATAGGTCATCATTCTGCTTTTTGCTTTCCATCTTCTTATGGTAGCAGCCAACGATAACCATTATGCAAGTACAGTACTTGCTCTTGTAAAACGAACTGGTGCAATTCGTGAATGTAACTAACCCTCGTTAATGATGAAGAAAATGACACCGTGTGTGAATGTTGCCGAGCGACAGTTGTTTTGAGAGAGTTGGCGCCATGTTTATTGAGTGGAGAGTAGTAGCTCCGAGAGGGCAATTGCTTAGTGCGCAGTTGTCGACTCACTTAGTACTACTTTCTCTAGGGATTGACGGCGCTTTTCTTTGAACTTTTTTTCTCCATCTCATACTCGTTGGTCAGCACAGATCGTTTTAAATTCTATTTTTTTTTGTTCCTCTTCTTGTTTGTTCAAGGTTATTGTAAACGAACGAGTCACTTGACGTGTGTTCTTGGGTTGGATTTTTCTCTTCTTCTTTGGGAATAAGCCTTTTTGTTGGTAGTTGATATGATATGAAATGGATTGCTGTTGGGGGATTGGATCGATGATGGAAGGAAGAGTTGGGTTGCCATTGGCAGAAATGATGAAAGAGGAATGGTGATGGTTGATGAGGTAGTTTTCGATTCGAAGAGATAGGAGAAAATCATGTGCGTTCGCATCAACGCACTTCATCGAAGCGGAAAATCGAATGATGAGGGAACACTGTTGCTTTGCTCGTCTCTCGTCAACAGTTGGTTTTATTCAATATTCATTTATACAGGGTCATTATTTAGATATGTAATGGTAAGGTCAACCACGAGTTTAACAAGCTCCGGTGTTGTTTTTTCGATGTAATTTTGTTGTTGATGTTTTTAAGTCTAACTTTGAACCAGAATGGGAAGTGTGTTGGTAGTAGTTTCAAAAACATAGGTTACATAGTGAGTTATCAAAGTTGATCTTATGTTGATAAGGACTCGCGTGTTTAGGTTTATTGATGACTTCGAGAGTGATAGGTTACTTACTCAGAACTCATTTAAAAGATATTGACGTTTTAATATTGATCTATTAAACATAGCCTTAATTTTATGTTCGTTACCGCTTTGTAACGTGCATGTCATTGTAGATAACATCGGATCCTTGCATTAAAAAAATAGCTGCCAATTAAAATTATAGGTAGTTAGATTAATATGCGAATTTCTTACCCTGATAAACATAATGAGAATGCAGGTAAGGGACTAACCTGCATTTTACCTGCTATTATTACGTTATTTCTGTAATAATACTACAGGGTATTTTTGTTTGTTGATTTTTTATATTTTTAGTATTAGGTTTTTCTCTGTTGTATTTCCTGTGTATTTCTTTGTCATCATGGGTCCCTTGACAAAATTTATTTATTTTGTGAGGCGAAGCGTTGGGGTTTTTGGGTGTGGTAGGCTACCCGTCAGTGAACGGTCTTTAATTTTGTAAAACATTTAGTCCCTTACTTGTATTTTCATTAGGCGTTGTGTGTATTATGTTAATTAAACGAGTTCACTACTTGGTTTTGGTAATGCAAACTATCGAATGGTTGTTTTTCCTTAATGAGTAAATTTTTCTTATGTTTTATAGTAAAAAAAAAACATTAACTGAATTGAAAGTTTGTTGACTCACCCGAAATGACTGTAAACTGTTTGTTGACTCGGAGAAAAAGACAAATTTTAATGACAATTTTCTTTTATTTAAACTTTGCCACGATGTCTGCTTGTGTCGTAGAGTACCGTTTTCTCGAATGGTACAAACTTAAAGAGTTCATTAAAAGTAATCCCAGTCAAACGAGTTTTTCAAAGTACGCGTACACTCGAGAGGGTGTTTGTTGTAGACCAGAGGGTTTAGCTAGGTTTAGAACGAGAACGACTATTATTTAAACATAGCTGCGAATTTTGGGCAGCAGACAATTGTCACGCTGCACCAGACAACATCTGCCGTAGTAACCTTCGAGTTCGGATCGACCAATTAATCAAATTCATTGTTCCATCGAATGAGTTGATTTATTAATCGCTTGTTGCTCGTTCGAATGCGGATATCGATTGGTATTATTAATGGATGTTGGGAAAACTACCATTTCGAATGTTTTGGAGAAAAAAACTTGTTTCAAAATAAGGAAAGTAATGGATTCACCGTTGTGATAAATTTCAGACTTGGGTTGAGTTGCTGGATTCTCTTTATGATGGATAATAATTGTTTTCACAATAATTGAAGACTTGCCCAGAATAACGTTGTAGGTTACAAAAATTCAATGTGGAGACTATTTTGAAAAACAGTGTCTTATACATGGGTCTAGCTAGTGCAGCCAATAGACAAACTCATACCTACCTACCTAAAACATACATAGAGTATATCATTTCGAAATTGGTCACTTAATATGTGGCCATCAATGTGTTGCTGAATACTTCTTTTGCCATTCACTCAAAACTACGAATTTTTACATGGAGCGTTATTCTGGCCAAGCCTTCAATTATCAATTGTTAATCGCATATAAGAAACTATAAAGCGGTTTTGGTTTTAATGGAAATACTAAATGGATCATACGGTTTATCAACCGAGGAACCACTGTAATACATACTCTCCTGTGTAGTGGGTGGAACTACAAGGTCGTCGTCGTATTGCGGGTTTTAAGAATTGTTATGATTCCATGTGTGACCTTCGGTGTTGATCTCGCACAAATCCTTTTAGCTTGTAGGCGCAACGTAATCTAGCACGACTTCAGCTGAGCACGTGCAAGGTGACCACTGGAATAACGACCCCTTGTTAACGATTTTTCGCTGTAAGGGGAGTAATACCCACTGCGTAAGACAAATTGAAGCTGTACCATCCGTAGAAGTACTTAGTCGTTGTGTCAGTGAACCTGTAGGTGTTTTCATTAGGCTTTACATGCTGTTACAGTTAAATCGTAGATTTCTGTAGATATTGTCGAAAAAACAGTTATAAATGTATAAAAAATACTTTTAGATTTCCCGAATGTTTAACTACGGTTTGGATTGGATTCTCTACTTTTGGGTTTGAAATGTAAGGTTAGACAGCAATGTCTAGCGATTGTTGTCGCCCCGTTTTCAATGCGACGTAATAGCTTTTGGAGTGTCATCTTCATAATCATCGATTAATTCAATTACGAGTTAACAGCCTTCTGGTTTATGTCACTAAACTAAGTAGACGCCACTTGTAATCGAGTTTAGCTCGTTTATCACTTTTCTCTATTGCTTGTCCAATTACGGCGCATTAAATGAACATTCGACTTGGGGGTTGAAATACTTCAGTTTTTGTGTGTGTGAGAAGCATACTTGCAATGTAGCGCAATACAATTAATCGCCTTTAAAATCGATTTTTGAGTAAGCTTCGTTATTTCACCTGCACCGGCAGTTTTAAGTTTAATTTTTGTCGTTGGTCCAATATTATTGCTCGAGTTGATTGTTCGTGATTGTTTTACCTAACGAGCCAAAGCCTTAGGTTGGCTTTGTCATCTTGAATTTTTTCACAATGTCCGCTTTGTCCTTTGCTTTCCATTAGCTTCGTGTGCGTGTTTGAATTGACTTCACACAACTGCGTTGTTTTAATGTGTCATCGGCGACTGCGTTTTCGCTTCCGAATCAAGTAATGAGCAGTTGGGTGGCATTACCATTGCAATCGTTATTACGAATGCATCTCTAAACAGATGAAAACAGTGGGACATTTTGTCAAATCATCAACTTTTACATTGTTAATACAAATAGACACGTTTTGTTTTTAAATTAAAGTTTGTCGAATCGGATGTCGGAAAATGATGTTACCAACATATTTAAAAATAATTAACATTAGTGTTACTTTTAAAAATAAAAAAATACGTCCCATTGAGTTGATTATATTATTACGCAATGCAAAGATTATCTCTAATTTTGTTGCTGTAAGTTTCAGTAGACGCTGTAATCTTCATAGAATAGCTGCTTTTTTTAATATACAGTACAAAGCGTTATTTCAATTAAAATCAATTTTTAAGTGATGTCAACTCGTTTTTTGTTTCTGCATGTAATGTCAACTTTCTAGTTTTGCGCAAAAGTATTTGATAAAGAAAAAACAACACCGAAAACACCAATTATGTAGGTATGCCCAATTTCATGTCAAATATTATTGAAGATGTTTTACACTCTATTACTGGTTGTATACCTGTTAACAATAACAGGAAAGGTTTTTTTCATTACGCAGCTGAGAAACAAGTACTAAAATTGAAATCTAAAATAGCATCAGTTCCCATCATTAGTCATGGAATAGGGTAATTAAAATATAACAACCAACGGAGGCAGATTAGTCGTAGTCATAGTCAGTTTTGACAAAAGGACATCTCATTGATTCTCAACAAGGTATGTATTGATCCGAGTATTTAAATGTTTACAGTTCACGATACAACTCTTTTGACAACATTGATAAATCATAGATCTTATGTCATAGGGCAATCCATTCCAGTGCTCAAAAGTATTATAAGGTTATAATTGTTTTGAATATTGTTTTGTTTTCCTAACTTAACCTGCAAGTTAAACCCATAACCAAGTACAACCACAAGCAACATCAGACTGCCCTGGCTATAACCGGAAAGTAACTGATTTTCATTTGGAATTGTAACCTGTTATTCATGACATAAAAGATTTCGGCAATATGATGATAAGCCACATTTATTATACTGAGCAACAAGGTTATTCTCTACGTCTACTATATTACTATTTTCTAGAAAAGTTGTAAAGTAATAATCTAGAAACCGTGCTGAGGGACATTTTGATGTAAAAACCCGGAACCTTTCAAATGAAAGACTTGCAAAATATGACTTTGTAGCTAATTTAACGACTTGTAGTTTTATCATAATGGGTTTGTTATGGAGCACATCATGTCATCAATTAGTCTTAAAGCAAAACTGAACGCAAAACTCAAGTACCGGTACCAACTTTGTTGTTTTGATAGTAATTTCCAATTGCAAAATTACAGTACAAAAAATAATAACTTCTTTCGTACAATTTGTGACTGAAACACATTCATAGTATCGGTATAAAAAAAACACAAACAAGAATCCAAACTCATGTTCTTACATTTTTAAAAACCAAACAAAATCGGGTGCAACAACGGTTCTGTGAAAAGAAAAGAGGTCTACTGACCTTAAACACAGGTCGTTCATTGCGAGTGGACTTTCTCCACTTTAGGCTCGATTTTTTATCGTTTGGCTGAGAAGCAATCGATATAGGACGGCGAAGTGGGGGGAAAAAGTGGGAGAGCAAAGTGGGATCACTGCGGGGGCGGAAGAGGAGGGGGAGTCCTCTTTCTTATCTCTCCGTTTTCTTGGGTTCTTTGTGTCAATGGAGGGAGCAATTGATGTTAATTACTGCCGTGAGTGGGAGGAGATGATAAGGAAGGCGAAACGCTATCTGATTTCAAGGGAGTCGGGGGGGGGGCAGTAGTGGAAAAGCAATCGCAAACGCTTTTACTCCTTCCTCTGTTTTCTTCCTCTTCTCATCGTGATCTTGACAATTACGTCGCCTCTTCGCGTCGCCAACGACATCACTCACGCGATAAAGAAAACGTAGAAACGAGAAGAACTTAAGTTATTTGCCATGTTAAATTTGCCGCTTTCGTTTAGAGTTTGGTTTTTTTTCGGTGGGGGGGGGGGTGTTTAGTGGAACGAAGCTGTTGTGTTTTGACTATGTTGAAATATCTTTAAATACGTCCAAGAAATCTGAGCGTAATCTATATTTGAAAAAACAAACAACAGTTTCATGTATGTCTGTTTGTGCGTGCATGACGTTGCATCAGATAATAGGATTTTCACGAAACTTGATAAACTAGGTTAGGTTTAATTCGAAAAAAAAACTTATGCAAATTTGGATTTTTATTAGTAAAGTCACTTTTATTAGGAAGCACGTTACCTCCCTCCCCCCAATTTCGAATTAATTAGTTTTTTATGGAGTATTTTTACAGTGAAATTTGTAATAATGT
>JAQIWH010001414.1:0-31926 GCA_034695005.1 Cryptops parisi | reverse complement strand
ATATATCACAGAGCTTCATCCAAATGTAATGTATACAGAATTTTCATTTTCACTTTTACACTTCGCACAATGGTGGACACTTTCAGCACTTTATGTGATAGAAAGCAATTTCCCCTGTGTTACACTAACATTCACATATACACTAAAAATTCGATTATCCGAATGTGAAGTCCATTTCAGGTAAACGAAAATTCTGATAATCGGGAATTTCAATGTTTATGCCCGGTTTGGTGTTGAACGAGTACGTTGAAAATCCTTTTTAAGCATACTCTTTATATACTGGTATACAGTGTCCGCCATATTGGTTTTTAATTAACAGCATATAGGAAGTAAACAATCGTGAGACTAAGACGGATCCATGGACACCTGATTCACCAAAATCCATCGGGCCATTCAGCTTGTAGGAAGGTCTAAAGAATAATGGATATATGGCATGTAGCGTTTGCCATATATATAGCCAGTGTCATTCGAAAGACTAACACGAATCCATAAACACCTCATTCATCAAATCTATCGAGTCATCTGGTTTTTGTATGTGAAAACTCACAAATCACTCACAAGTGAAACTAATATGAAGAAGAGTATAAAAAAAGCAACACCGTTGTAAAAGTTAAAAACATTTAATGAACAATACCATTTGTTTGATAAATTATCCATAGTTATCAATAATGTCAATGATTTTCCAAAATATACCAATTTTCATGTAGAAATGACTCAATTTGAATAAACCAAAATTTTGGGTAATCACAATTCGGATAATCGAGTTTTTCAGTGTATCACATCATTGTTTATTTATTAAGTAAATCGAACAACTTATTTAAAAAATGGTGCATCCTTTGCAAACACCCCATATATATATATATAGTAAAAGGATTCAGGCTTATTGAGATGCATAAAAGTTTGTGTGTATTTTAATAGGTGTATGCAACAACCGCTGTAATATGGAATTCAAGAGCTGTACATGATTCTTCAAACCAAAAAAAGTGATAAATTTTATTTAAATTCAAAAACAATAATTCCAACCAAAAAAAAATAAAATACCAAACATTAATTTCTAAACCAACTTGAACTCACAGCTTCAAACAGAGACGACGCTGTTGATTTCGTCTGTTCGGTCAACGATGAACCGCCACTGTGCGCGATTCTGGATCCTTTATCTAATTTCCCAGAAGTTTTCTATAAAAGATTTAAAAAATTAACGATACAAAAAAAAAGTTTTTTTTGGACTAATGAGATACACATCTATTGGACAGAAATAAACTTCGCATTTGAGTTAATATAGAGGCGTGTCTCGTATATATTAACCTCACTGATCACAAAATTAACTAGCTCTTGGAAATTATGTTCAAGCATTCACACATTCCCATGAAATTGGACAACAAAACCAAATCTGTTACCTTTTTGGTATCTGCACGACTGTAGTTGGCACCCGACGGATCAACGTCACCACCAACAGGCAAGACAGAAAACCGAGGTGACGAAATGTTAAGAATCAAAGTGTTGTTCTGTTCTTGATGAGACGATATCGTCGACTGAGAAGATACACTCATCAATCCGATGCGAGTTGGGCTGATCACCGGTCCAAACAAAACCTGTGACATCATTTTTTCTCAATCGTATTTTACTATTATTTTTAATTATATTGACATAGATCCAACTATAAAAAATAAAATCCGAATCGTACTTACAATGGACCGATGAATACATCGCCGTAAGTTGGTTTGTATGTAAGGAGTGAAAACGTCGAGATCAAATGGATCTATGTGACTCTCCAGCATGTCAATTATGTTTTGGATTCGCCCTGCTTTCAACTATCGATTCAATAGGTAAAAATAAAAAGTTGATTAGCATCACTATTTACAAATTACATCAACATACAAAAGATAAAATACTTCGCAATACAAGCTGAAATCGCAAACATCAGATCGCCTAACAATTCAACCAGAAACATGATGAACTTGTAATTACATTTAAATATAAGGTAGTCTTGATGTAATATCTAAAATAACTTAATGCAAAATTTAATTTATCAAGTCATTCCCTCAAGTTAACCACATAAGCGACATTATTCCAACCGTAATGGTAGTACTAGGCATTAAGTATACTAGGCACTAAGTACACTATTACATTATAACCCAATTTAGCAGATTTTGAAAACCAACAGACAAAGAATTAGAAAAACCCAAACGCATAACAAGGAACAATTTTATTTTGGTGCGTAAATTTTTTTTTACCAGTTTTAACCAGTTCCACCAAATCTTTACCGGTACGAGTCACGAAAACTTTACGTGCTCTTTATACAGATAACTTTTGATTTATGATCGAGTTACATTCCAAGATGATGCTCGTTATGTTTATATTGTATTCCTGAGCTTTTAAAATACAGGTTGGACATCACTAATCCAGAATTCACTAATCCGCATCAGCTTCGATGGTTTGGCAAGTGGAATTTACAGTGAATACTTTGGTTCATAATTTTTCAATTTAAGGTGAATACTTTTGGTTCATATTTGTTAAATATACAGTAATATGTATTATTTAAATTTACCGTTTATTTTTGCCATTTTTCCTAAGCTTCACTGGTTCGTAAAATCCGCTAATCCGGCATTTTTTTGTCCCAAACTTTCCGAATTAGTGATGTCCAACCTGTACCTATCCCATACACTAGCAGCGTACTGAACAACAAAAGGTCTATGATACATTCTAAAATATATGTACGTAATAGTTTATCCTAGTCAATAAATAACACAAAACAAACTTACCTTATCATCCTTGACACCACTTATGTTGACAAAAAAGTGAAGATCGAATAGCAGTTGTAATGCGATGACTTGAGACACAGTGACATTCACTGGTAAGCTTTCGTATGCTTCGGCAACGCTCTCAATCATTTCAAGTTGCAGGTCTTCGAGAAGTTGCCTAAACAGGAATTTCCAAAACGATAATTAAACGAAAATAAGAACGCTTTAAAACAAAAACCAAGGTTTTTTTAAGACAATTACCTTGTCAGTGTGTGACTTCCTACTAAGTTAATGGTGTTGCACAATTCAACCAAACAGTTGAACAATTCCGAAGAAACGTGCAATGGAACCTGAATGACAGAAGTCATCTGTTGACCACTTTCTGTTTCTTCTTGGATCTTGATCGAATCCCATTGCTGTTTGAAAGTGAAATAAAACGACGATGAGAACACGTGACAAAACATTAAACACCTAATAAAAACTTTGCACTTGGTAAACCTAATAATGCATTTTTAGAATATTCTTACTGGAAGACAAAGCAATGCCTCTTCAGGAGTCCAAAATTTGACGCTAGAAAGCACTTTTGTCTTGAAATTTTTCATAACTCGTTCCTTCCAATGTCTAAATGGAAAATATAATTTTCATATCGTATGTTACAATCATAATCGAAAGCAAACAAACAGAAACATTACCTCATCATTTTATTGGCTTCGTCCAGAAGAAGTGTTTTTATCATCAACCAATCCGATCCTTCCGCTGCATTCTATGCCCAGTAAAGAAACACAATACGGTATGTAAGTTTGCAAGTAATGTACTATATACAGGATGTTTCAAAATGTGAATGCTACACTTTGACAAGTTCATAACTATGTAACAAACAATAATAATAAAGGCACGTGCTATGCATCAATCGATAGAAAAATACTACTTTTAATACACAACATTGATGAATTTCGTGGGTTATAATTTTTAAGTTTGCAGTTTATTTTGTCATTTTTTCGGAAAATCCGCTAATCCGGCCATTTTTGGTCTCAAGTTTTCCGGATCAGTAAGGTTCAACCTGTACCACCTAATAATTCAAGTGTAACTTCAGTGTACTGTTGTGTAAAAACTACACAGCAATACACCGATGCTATCCTGGAAGCTTTTAAGCATTCTATTGTTGTTCTTGCTATCAAACTGTTCTGTTGTTGTTGTTCTACAGTGGATAGCGAAGAGCTCACCAATTACAAAAAATGAAATAAAGAATCATAATCAAACAACGTACTCTTGTATCAGTCAGTTTCTTGTAACTTCCTTTGTTCGATGTAGTTGTTGCTACACTCAAACACTGAGCTAAAGCAGGACTCAATTCCGTCAATGCTCGCCACAGACGAGCTAACATAAGAATGCTAGAAAAATGAAGAAGAAAATCTTAATGTCTTATTACCTAGTTTCTAGCAACACTTATAAGCAAATAATACAATAATACCATGATAAGGAATTGTTTTCGGAAGTTCCGCACGATGAGTGGTCCTTGTCTTCCGACAGCACTCCAGACACATAGTTGTTACACTTATCAACCAAACTGGAAAATGAAAATAAACATCAGATAGGTACTGAATATAGTGAAAAACTATTCTCGTTTAGTTAAAATAATACCTTTGGGTATTTTTGGTTGTTGTTTTCATTAAATACAGGTGGATCTTTTCTCCATTTTCAGATTCCACATTATGCTTTTGCTGAAATGATCCAAGATCATCTAGCAGACGTGTTAGCTCCAAATCCAACGTTTGACACAAACTGAAAAACACAAAAAACGACAAACAAGTCGTGAAATCATCATCATAACATAGGATGTCCACCATGAGATATAAACATTTGTAAAATTCATTATTTTTAATAACAGGTTATACAAATGTGATTCTTGGTGAACGTACACATACTAGCACATGTGTAAATCTGCTTTTTCTTACTGTGTTAGCCACTCTAATTTAAAATGAATTTTAAGAATAGCAATAAGTGACGTGTAACATACCCTTGTATATATGGCGTAAATCCTCTTGATTTCATGAACAACTTTCCGCCATCCAACGAAGTGCGATTTGCAGACGTGATCCAACCAATATTCGAAGGGAGATCACCCTCACCTTCACACCACACGTAACTAGCCACGTTGTTTTCATATTCTCTACCAATGGATACAAAATACTAATTATACACATGACCAATGGTGGAAATGAATTCCGCAGAATGAGAATAACTTCAATCCTGTAGCAGCACACTGAACAGGGGTGAGCATAAGTAGCTTAACAGTTGCAATACATGGTGTCTAACCTTTACAACTGTGTTTCTAACACAAAAACAACAAGTACATTAAAAATGCTTTTTTAAGCATACTCTTTATCTACTGGCATGTAGCGTCCAAATGGTTTTTAATTAATAGCATATATGCAGTGAAACTCGTAACACTAAGACGGATCTATGAACACCTCATTCATCAAAATCCAGGCCATTCAGCCTGTAGCGGTGTCTAACACTCTAAAGAATGATGGATATATGGCATGTAGCGTCCGCCATATTGATTTTTCATTGATGTCAACAAAGTGCTTGTGGATTATGCCTTTTAGGTGACAATGGTATCATTAGTATGATAATAGATACCGTCTAAAATGAAATGGATAAACAAACCTGTTTGTCAATTTTGAGTCTTCGTAAACTTTTGAATGCAATTTTTTCATTAATTTTAATTCATTGTTCTGGTTTCATGTGGTTTTTAAAAATCATGGAACGTATCCCTAATTTTACAACGTAATCTATGACTTTTTTGTATGGGGCTTTCTGCAGAACGTATCTACCGCATAAAGAACACTACCACATCAACGTATCTACCGCATTTTACACCTTACTGTATAAAAATAGGTAAAATGAAACAGTTTTCAACCACTTGTTCACCATCTGTGAAAGTTACTTTCCCATGCACATTTGAACATGTAGGTGGTGTGCGTGTCGTAGAAAGTGTAATTATTGAACATGGTGACTCCTTAGAAGAAAGCTCACTGCATTGTGTTGGTATATCGAATAAAAATCAGGCACATAAGTAGGACAAGTATCATGCACATGTAGTACGATGGACATCATTCACACGTCGTTCTAAAACTTCTTTACACCC
The DNA here is from genome assembly GCA_034695005.1 of Cryptops parisi. Lineage (NCBI taxonomy): Eukaryota > Metazoa > Arthropoda > Chilopoda > Scolopendromorpha > Cryptopidae > Cryptops > Cryptops parisi. Next base: position 26,034 of record JAQIWH010001414.1, on the reverse strand, counting down.
GTGTGCCTGATTTCGACTCAATATCGATATTCCACACAACATAATGACTAATGAGCTTTCTGGTGGGGTGGAGTCACCATTTTTTGATAATACATGATTCTACGACATGCATGCCCAGTCGGTGCCCTCGTTAAACCCCAAGTACCTGCATGCCACTCATGTGCAAAAAACATGCGTAAAAAAATAACTTTCACAGATGGTGAACTTGTTGAAAGATTGTTTCGTTCTTTCTATTTCTGTGCTTTTAAGAAACGAAGTTGTAAAGGTAATGTATAAACACCATGTATTTGCAACTTTTAACCTACTCATGCCCATCCCTGTATATGTGATACATCATCCATACATGACGACATATTTAGCTTACGAAAAATGCTAATTACCTTTGCACATCTTCTTTTTGTAAGAATTCAATCATTTGCTGAAACACAATGTCAAACGTCCGATTCACATGGGCTTGTACAATTATCTGAAAATATAGACCGTTTTTTTAAATACAAATTTTTATTTTTGTTTACATTTTTTGAAAATCCTTGCTGGAAGCATACTGTTGATGAAAAATTAAGAAAAATTTAAAACCATAGTAATGAAAAAGAAAAGTTAAAATTACTTGCGCTTGCTTCAAAAATAAGACTTGAAAAATTTCTTCCCATATATGAAATGGTCGCCCAATCAACTTCAAGCAAATATTCTGCCACACATTATCTTTTTCATTCTATCAAAGAAAATCAAGTTATAAATTATCTTCAAATAATAAATAAAAATACCAAAAAAAATACTACAGGGTGTTCCTAATAAATCTAAATTTATAACTTACTTCTGCAATTATTTCCCATACAGCATCACATATCACTGCAAGTCCTCGCACATTTTTAATGAAATGTAACGTTTGTAATATGTTTTTATTTATGAATTCTACAACACTTTAAAACAAATTGAAACAACATGTAAGATGTTTAATATTAACTGTAAAAAAAATTGCACACTATATGCTGCCGGTTTTTTGAAAACTATTTCATATTGTAAAGTATTGAACATCGAATTACTGCTTTAAATGAACTAAAACTTAATTTTGCAATTACTTTTTGATTTGTAAAAGATCAATTAATTTTCAACTTTTGATCCATATTAAATCAACAAATATTTAATTTGAATGAACTCACTTTTGAACCCAAGACGAACAGCTATTTTGAAACTTGTCAAAAGGTAAATCTGAGTACTCTGGTAAATGTATTTTGAAATCTACAAAAAAATAATAATAAAACAAATGAAATATTACGGAACCGACAAAATACGATAAGTTCTTTTAAGAAAATTATTAAACTAAATTACGTAATTAAAGTAATTTTCTTACCAATAATTGATTGAGGTATGTATTTGGCTGCAGGAGAGCCCAAATAAGTAATCAAGTAAACTGAAGAAAACAAAGCATTACATTGTATTATTCATATGAAAACAATGAATTATTTATACAAATAAAAATCAACGTATTTGACATTATAAATAAACTAACTTGGCGATTCAGTGGTTTTGATGTTTTCAAACACCTGTTCCAAAAGACTTCGTCGGTCTATGTGAGAAAAACCTTGTAGTGATTATGAAAATAAAAACTGTCAAAATACTGGGTGTCCCATAATTCATCACTCCATTTGTTTTTATTGTAACTTTATTTTTTAATGTATTTCTTCACATTATTGAAACGCAACTCAAATTTATTTTTATTAACTTTGGTGCATTTGTACAAAAAAAAACAAACAAAATTTGGTTCAACTCCTTTGTTTTTAACTTCACACGTTTCTGGTTCTTGTAAATTAAATTGAGGAATTGGGTGGAAAAATGGTGTGAACCCACTTACGTCGTTATTTCTTAAAATGCGTATATTGAATAATTTTAGACGAGGCTATAGAATGAAAGCATTGGGTTGCATATAATCTGCACTTCATGAAATTTTTTGGAGCAAGAATATGGAACGCAACTATTGTAAATCTGAAATTTTTGAAATTTCTTTTTTTTTGTCACTTCTCTCACTTCTTTGTTTCACTTCCAAAACAATGAAAAAGATGTTGATCTTTTGAAAAACGATGTAAATGCATTTATAAATTAGCACGGTATTTGGAATAAAGGCATAATTCCATTTTCAAATTAGCCTGTAACTTGTGGCCTGTCAACTGAAGTTGACAAATTTTTTTGAAACCTAATCATTTTCCTTCGACAAATATACAGTTGGCAGAAATTATTTTTAATCTTAAATTCGAAGATGCCAGAAGTTTTTGCCGTGTTTCTCAAAAAGTATAATTTTTTTTACACCCTTATTCCACCCAACTCCTCAATTTCAAAACAAACTCTTTGCCTCTCCTTTTTTTACAAACATGTAAATGAAGATATCTTCCTTGTTTGTTTTTTCTTCATCAAAGTTAATAAAAAGTGGGCAATAAAAAAAAATTTGTAGTCGCTTTGTAATATTGTGAAATTAAATAAAAAGATTAAAAACAAAAAGTTATAATAAAGAGCTGAACAAGTATGAAACACCCTATATAGCATCATAAGTGAAACTTTACCTGTGGACGCACTTTCAACAAACACGTCGTAAAATAATTGGAATGTTTTCACAATGATACATATAGTCTGGCAAATTTGATCTTTTATACTTATATCTAAAGCGAAAAAACAGAGTAAATGCCGCATTTTATGAATTGGATCAAATTTTAACCACAGATGCAATGTACATCAAACAGAGCAAAAAATACACATAAACATGGATCTAGATATGCTTCCCTTTTGAGATAACACAGGGTGAAGTCACGTTATTTTATAGGCCTATTTGTCTCATAAATCGCTGCATGTATGCAAATTAGTATGTATTTTCAGATTCATGTTTATATGGACTTTTGCATTGTTTTCATGTGTAGCATCTGTGACTAGACCTTTTGGGAACACTATATCGTTGAAAACGTGATTTTTAAAAACACTATGTATGAAATAAAAACAAAAACTTGTATACAAACCTTGTTGATTGGGTTTAAACATGTCTTGTATTAATTTCTGAAACACAAAAAAATTGGGCTCAAACATCCTTGTAATTATAAATATACCAAGAAAGATTACATGCGTGTGACCAAAACAACTCATCAATGATTCAATAAAATAAAGAATGTGTAACAATTGAACTTACAAATCTGGCTTGTAGAAACTTATCTAAAATTTGCTGGAAATTGTTCTGCTGATCCAGAACTAACAAACAGCACAAGCATTGCACCAGTTCCTAAAAAATAATAAAACATAAATTACAAATTTTTATGAAAGCCTAGCATTTCATGTAACTTTGCTTTGAATCATAATCACTGCAATTTTTAAGTGTACAAGATACAGTGGACCCTCGAAATTTGAACACAATTCGTTCCAGAAAACAGTTTGATTCTACAATTGTTCGAATTTCAAGTTAAATTTTCTCATAAAAAAATAATGTAAATCAAATTAACCCGTTCCAGATCCCCCAAATTTACCCAATATAAAATACTTATAAATTTATAAAACACTTTAGACGAATCGGGGCGGCTGGTAAATATTAATAAATAATGATAAAACAAATAGATTTAATTTCAACAGTTTTTGTTCAAATTTCGAACCCAAATTTTCCTCTGAATTTTTGTTCGGATCTTGAGTTGTTCGTGAGTCAAACCATTCGGATCTCGAGGATCCACTGTACATCTATGTATCCAATCCTATAGGATTATGTATCTTGGATGACGGAACTTACAATTAACTAATGTAACTTCAGTTACCTGTTTTCGGTTATTAAATAATCATGAAACATTAACCATTCAGTAACGCAAGCAAACTTAATTTTGTTTGTACGGTAATTAATGCTGAATAAGTTTACCTCTGCAGAAACATCAGGCTTGTTCAATTTATTTTCGCACGCTTGCAAAACTGTTCTCCTGAAATGACTAATGATGGCCACTTGCCGAGACACAATAGGAAACCACATTGAAACAGGAATTCCCTGTGCGGCGTAAGTCTGAAGATTGGAATGGATTTGTTTTGCCAGAAGAAACAATTCAGCTGCTAGTAAATACTTTCCGTTTTCAACAAAGCTCCAAAACTGTCAAAGAACAAATGATGTATTTAACATTTTATCAAATCCCATTATACAAACAAATAAACACAGCGTTCCTTTGGGACGCAAAAAATGACAAAAAATGGTCGATAACTTTTGTAACTTATTACTTATAGACCCTGTACAGTATACACATTATCAACTGTCTATAACGTGTATGAGGTCTATGTAAGTTGCAAGTGTTATCAACTATCTTCGGACGATTTTCATGCTAAAAGCGCTATAAGCGTCCAAAGTGAACGTGGCCAATATGTATACAAAATTGAAACTATGAAACACATATAATAAATATGAAAGGGGTGTGGTTCGCTAGAATAGTGCTGAATTGATTAATGTCAAATCAAAATTTCATCAACTGGAAAAGCGTCAACAAAAATCACTAGATTATTGTCAAATCAACATTGCATCGACTGGAAAAGAGTCGAATTGACAACATCGACTGGAAAAGTGTCGAATCGAAATCGCACAGCACAGAGTCTAAAAGTATATTTTCTCTTTGTAACTTTATGGGGCCATGCAAAATTTTATTATTTGACGTTTACATATAATGTACTTGTTTATGTCAATCTTATTATAAAAAAAGTAACTCCGACGATTTTCCAGTCACTGCCGTTATCTTATTCGATTTTCCAATCAATGCCATTCTGATTCAACAGTAAACCAGTGTATGCAAAAAATGCAACAGTAATCCAATTCAATAGAAATCCATTCGACGCAATCCGTCCCGGGGGTGTAAAAAATAATTTCTGGAACAATTAATTTTTCTGATAACTCTTTTTAATAATCAGCAAAAATGTTGTTAGTTAAATAGAATAATAAAAATTCATTATAGTTAATATGTCAAAAATACATCTACTGCAACAACTGAGATACCCAGGGTGTTCCTGAAATGCAAATGAGTATGCATTTCAATGTTTATATTATATGGACTTTACCCTATGTTTTGATGTGTGGCTATGGCAACTGTAGTTAAAATTGGACTAGACCTTTTAGGAAACCATCCCCCTGTAGCTTATAAACTCAATGAACTTCGATGCTTACCTTTCCAGGCAAATCCATCAGTAATTTAATTTGAACTGCTACTGCATAGTATCGCTCCAGCATTTGTTTTCTGAAAGCGGTTGAATACAAATAACTAATGTTGTTACAGATAATCAAGATTAAAAATTTTGAATACCAATAAATGCACTAACTTTACTTTTTTTTTTTTTAATTTTGCTTTATATTTACAAAAAATAACAGCAAAATTTGTTTAAAAAATTTAAGTTTGAGGCTTCACACGTTTGAAAAAAACCAAAGAAGACAAAAGTTGCTTTGCCTTCGTTTTAGTTTTCCATACACATAAAGTTAAAACATTAAATTTTAACCAAATTTGCTAATATTTTGGTAAAATTAAACCAAAAAAAAAAAAGTTATAATAAAAACAAACAGGATGATGACTTTTGGAACACCTTGTACAATAAGCAATTTTACTCCTAAAATCAACTCTTTATGTTTTTATACCTTTTCAACTGCTTGACAGAGGACTCTTGTGTATGCTGAATTTGATCGTCTTGTAGTGAACTGCATTGTTTTTCCATTGAGGAAATGTTCTTAGTAACCTCAACAAAAATAAAACAAGTCATAGTTTATTTAACAACATTGTATAAAATTGTACTCACAAAAGTTCCCGAACTATTCCATAAATGTTGCATACAATCAAAAGTGATAGTGTATTGTGTTAAAATGTGCATGTTTTTCCATTACCTGCTCTATGGTGATTTTCATTTCACTAATCGTATCCGCAGCTTCGATCAAATCACGATAACGTTCACTGAAAATAATCAACGGCAATAATAATCGGTCATTTTGACAACTTCTAAAAAATTACGGATAATAATAAAACATTTTCTACTTATTTTAATACCTATACTTACCCAACCATTTGTCGTACATCTTCTTTTTTCTTGTCGATTTCATGTCTACAAAAAATTTATTTTTCTTCAATAAAACAAGCAACACATCACATTTAGTTATCATAATTACTAAATACAGATAGTCCTCGAATTATGCGGTTTTGTTTTTTTAGATTTTCCTGGTCACATAATTATCAAAATCTCTCGCATAAATCGAGGACACCTCTGTCTATTTGCTTACTGTATCTTTTTGTTGATTTCATGAATTTCTTTGACTGTGTGTTTTTCAAATATAGACTCCACATTTGTTGCACCGCTCAATACACCTGTTAACAGAATTATCCACTGTCATAGTCTTTATCGTTAAATTACTTTTAAAAGAGACTATTTCATTAACTTACCATTAACTACCACGTCAACCATGTTTTCAAACTGAGTCGACTGCTGTTTAAAAAAAAAATAACTCAATTTTAAATTAAAATTTAAAAACATTATAGACGTCTTGATCATATTTAAAACTCGTTTATATATTTTGCAATAATTTTAATATATAAATATAGATGGAAATTTTCGATACTAACCAATTAAATAATGCTAACCAGTACATTTTGGCGCCAGTTTTAGCGCCTGCAAGTGACGTCATCAACAAAAAATGAACTTTAATTAATTTTATTATTTTAAGTTTTATTTGTAACAATTTAGATACTTATTATTTATTTATTTATTTTATTAATTATTTAGTTTATATTAATTTTAATCTTAAAATTGCTATAAAATAAAAAAAAATACATTTTTTAATAAACCGTATTATTTAATGACGTCATATACGAATTGACCAAACTCTACTGCAAGCTGTACTAATTAGCAGCATCGCTTTAATTTGTAAACTCTTTTTTTTTTTTTGTAAAGATGGCAGCCACATTGCGTCCATCAACATTTCGGGCATTAGGAGCGACAAAATTTTTGTTGACAGGAGGTGACAGAAAACTGTCCAGCATTTCCTTGTGTTTCCATAAAATTCACAGCGTGAGAAATAATGTTAGCAAATATAACTACTGTTCGTTCGTAAACCATGTTGCGACGCCACTCGCAACTGTGGATCAGCGCTGTCTCTTCACATGTACCAAAAAACAACAACAACGAAGTGATGAAAATGTACCTAAGAAGGCCAAAGCTCAGTTTACGGACTTTCCTGAGATCTTGTGGCCAAACTTCTTCAAATCTATAAAGAACTATATGCTCACTTTCTTGGTCATCAAACCTTATTTAGATAACGAATTCAGTCTGGATGAGTTCATGAGAGGTGCCAAACAAGTGCGATATTCCACTTTTTACATTTAAGTCATATTTGATTGATTTTGCTTAATTGATTAATTCGTATTTGTTTTCTTTTGCTTGGTGGTTTCATTTACACCTTGTATTTTATTAGGTTTTAAATTTCAAGCCATTATTATAACCCGGGGGCTTCTCTGGGTAATGAAAAGACCATGATCATGGCATTCTTCAAAACCTTTGAAGAAACTCATTAAAACTTGCTATACTGGGTGAAAACAGCACGTTTTCAAATGATGTAATCATAAAGATGGACGACTCGGTGTAAAATACCTAATTTTGAAGAGACCTAATGCAATCCTGAGCTTGGGCCCAAACCCTATGCTCACCATAGTTACATTTTATCGTTATAACTATAGTTAGTATGTAAAATAGAATGTATGGTACAATACACTTTGATATTGAGTTACAAAATTTTGAAAAATAAAACATATATATATTAGCATTAATTACGGTACCCTGGTTGGGTATAATATTACCCTGGACGCTAGTGCTAGGACTTATACTCAGAAGTAGCCTGGGTCCATAATATAATTTGTAGTCAACTTAAAAGTACCCTGAGCCTTAAATATAATTTGTACATACAAATATTCTGGGTTCATAATAAATTTGTACTTACAAATCTCCTGGGATCATAATATAATTTGTATTAACAAAGATCCTGGGCCCATTGATATTGATGATGGAAAAAATTCACACTGCGAGCAATATACAAAAGTTGTACAATGAATTGTTCAACATACTAAAAAGTTAAAACCAGACTTGCTACATTATGTTATGAAAAATGTGTTAAAAAGAACCTGACTGAGGTCAAGAAGGGTAGTATTTTACGTGAAATAATTTTTCTTACCTAATTCAATAGAATTTCTTTACTATGTTACCCTGTGAAAAACTAAAAAGAAAATAACAAATTATTAACTTCTCTATAACTAAATAACTCCAATCTGCATGAATGAGTGCGTTCCATCTTTATTTCTTTTTGGCACACAGGCGAAGCCTTTTTCTGGGTGACTCACGTGTCACCACTTGACACGTGACGTGCTGCTGTGTTCATGTAGGAGGAGAAAGTGGGGCTGTAATAGTCACATTTGTGACTAGGCGGATCTCAAATTCAAAACTATAAAGTGACTTTTGCATCACCTTGTACTAATATAATGTTCCACAAAATTGAATTTTAAAGTGTTAAAAAATCTTGTATGTAAAGTGTGAACCTGTCAAATAATAATCATCTACGTGTTCTGAATTTCCTTTTGTAGGCAATCGATCTTGTTTCAAGATCCATTTCTTTGGGAAACTTGAGCGAACTCGAAGGATTAGTAACACCTGAAGTACGTAAAGCATTTGTCATCACTCATGCTAACCTACAATGTAAAGTTTACTATTAATTATGTAATAATAAATAATTACCATAATCTTAGGCATTAGCGGAAATTAAGGGCAACCTTACGAAGCACTCAGAATTAAAAAATAAGGAGCTGTTCATACAAAACGAGGACATGTTCTTTGCATTTCCGTATCAAGTTGGCATCATGTTCGATGAGTCGGCAGGCAAGTTTGCGTTGATTTCATGTTGATTTTTGGAACACCTGATTTGCATATTAAATTATTATTATTATTATTATTTAGCTATTCCGACACGTTTTGTTGAAATTACTGTATGTTTCCACTGTTTCCCTGGTTTTACGGAATTGAAAAAGCGTGATCCATCAATGAGAGACATGTTGGAATATAGGGATAAGATCATTATATGCAATTACAGGTAAGCAGAGCATGCTAATATTTTATTATTATTACTAACATACTCGCTCCTTCTCGAATTATGGTACAGGTTGGACCTTGCTAATCCGGAAAATCTTGAGACCAAAAATTTGCCGGATTAGTGGGTTTTTTGAACCATTGAAGCTTAGGGAGAAATGGCAAAATAAACTGTAGATTTAAAAAATTATAGAGTATTCACTCAATTTAATAACTATGAACCGAAAGTATTCACCATAAATTGAAATATTATGAACCCAAGTATTCACTGTAAATTTCAATTGCCGAACCATCGAAGCTGATGCTGGATTAGTGAATTTTGGATTGTGAGGTCGAGGTGCAACCTGTATATATAGTACAGTGTTTGATCGCTTTTTTTGTTTAATTTTTCTTACTATAGTCATGTTATATATAAGTTTTGTGTACTTTTTAAAGGCTATATTTTATCACTTGTTTTTACATTCACTTCTTTGTAGGTTTATTCGTGAATATACGAAAAGCATGCACAGCAACTGGATTATCAACAAATTGAACCACTTCAAAGCAACCGAAGTGTAAATTGTACAATATATTCAAATCATAAATTGTACTGCGTATCGATGGTGTGAAAGAATTTTTCTTTTCTCAATAGTGGTAGCCAAACTAGCCCTCAATGGAAATAAAGTAATTGACGTACATTTATACATCTGTTTATAAGTGTTTTGTTTCTCCATTTTATGTTTCGTACAGGAGGCCGTCAGTTTGACATGTTTGAAGCTGCAGTAGGCATGACATAGTTTTGGCTTAATGTAGTTAATGTTTCTTATTTGGTTCGCTTAGTTAATATTATGTTGTGCCAAGGTATTGTTGACCAAACATGAAGATTCACATTAATGAGGTATCACTTAATAATGGAATGGAGTTGAGCAAAATTATAAAATTTAAATTAGAACTATATACAGTAATAGTAAATACATTGCAATAGCAGAAAGATTTATACAGGGTTATTCAGAAAGATTTATACAGGGTTATATACAGCGTTATATTCAAAACTCACATAGTTTGAATATAGTTGATAATTTTCTAATATTTTTTTACAGGAAAATAATTTATGATGAAAAAATTCACAGCAGCATACTATAGGGTGATGCAAAAAAAACTAACTTGCAATTAAAAAAAAATCGATTAAATTATAAAACAATAACTGTTTCATAATCACATTTAAAAGTGATGTATTTTTTAAATTAATTAAACCAGTAATTAAAAAAATATGTAAGAATTCTATCTAAATGGTATTCGATCGCCATCTCTGGATCTTAATTGTAACTTAAAACTATCGCTTAAAACATATCATCACTCCACCAATCAAAATGCATCATTTAACTCCATTCAGTAACCATTTCAATCTAAAAAAGGCTCTGATTGGTCAATTCCAATTTCTAGTTCTTTAAGAATAATGATATATTTTAAGCGGACAGGGCAAGAGAATGAAGTCGTGGTAGGAGAGGTCCGCACAGCATATTTTATAGTAGAGACGAAAAATACTACATCTTGCTGACCTGGCGAATACAACGAGATGCTTTTCGACGAGGCCAACGAGGTGTTGGAATTCCTTCGTGGAAGTTTCCCTATCTATGTGATTGTCTTCCTTCCCGTGTTCATCCTCTGCTCCCCATTGAGCCCAGTGCATGGCGCCCACGAGTTTGCTGTGTACCGCATGCAGCATTTCGACCTGCAGGGAAACCCTCGAGGTGTGTGTGTTTTAAGTGACACCACTCACTCAACACACAACTGAATATATATAAAACTATCATATATATTACATAATAATAATATACGGCACTTTATAACAAGTTTATAATATGATACCCATTTTTTTTCAATCTTATGCATTCATCTATTTAAAGCTAAGCTAAGACGCGATGTACTCTATAAATGTACCATACATTGCAATAATGTTGAAATTTACTAGATTTTAATACAATATTATGCAATGAATTTCAAGACTTGAGTCCTTAACCAAGTACCTACCATAATCAACTCGAGTATACGATAAGAATGTTTGATGATGATGTTACAAAAATTGCATTAGAAATGATAATTAAGTTCAGTAGTAAATTAACTGCATTAATGAAGTATGACAATTAACTTGAGGTGACCATATTTCCTGATCCCCTAATCTGGAAGAGTTAACAACTACAGGGGGGGGAGGACCTATAAAACTTGCTTATAGAACTTATTATAAAACTTGTTGTTATAAAACTTCTTTAAAGAAAGACTTTTATCTATTGAACTGTTCATTAAACATTATTAATATTTATCAGGTGACCAGACGTCCCGGTTTTCAGTACATTATCCCTGGGTCCTGAAAAAGTTTTTCGGGATGTCCTTTTGTTTCGGTTTTTAATATTAACCAATAATATATACACATATCTATGTATTCATTTTATACAGTTTTTTAAAGTTTCGTTTTTCACATAATTATATTTTTTTTAGTGTAGCCAATTCATTTTTGTTTATTGAAATCTGGTTATACAAAGTTTGGGTAAACTTTGGTTTTAGGTTGCTGGGCGGAGTTTAGGTAAAATATCGTGAACATAAATGGAATATTTTAATAATGTTGTTTTACTTTACCTAGTGTTATGGGTGTAGATACTAGGGTAGGTTAGTTAAAAAAAACATCATCATTAAAGTTTATACATTTATGTCCATGTTAATGGTATTTTAACTGAACTCCGCCCACCAACCTAAACCCAAAGTTCACCAAAGTTTGTATTTCAAACCGATTGATATCAACAAAGTAACATTGTTTTGATGTAACGAAATTTTGTAAAAAAATATCGACGTTTTTATCGATATATTGATATATTGATTGTTTTATGTATTGATATATCGTTTTTTTGTGTCCTGATTTTTGGTTTTTCAAATTTGGTCACTTTTGGTTAAAATGTAAATTTGAGACAAATTGATGTTTCCAATGAGCCTCAAATAAATTGGGGACAAAATCCTGGGCAAAATAGTGCCTCAAATGTGACTCAAACAAATTTGGGATTAAATTCATGACAAGTTGATGAATGATCCTCAGATAAATTTAGGACAAAATTTGGGATGTCTGATCACCTTACAGTATACCTGTATCTGAGTTCATAATGTATAGGGTGTCTACCATGAAACTCCAACATTATCTGTGATTGACAAAGTTGGGAGTTTCATGGTACATGGTAGACACCCTGTATATTAAGTGGATGCAAAAGTTGTTGCTACTTAATTTAATATAGGTTTCTTACTTTCCAAAAAAAAAGAGGCAACTTTTTGTATCGAAAATCTGTGTATATTAATAAGTATCGATACTTAAGTATCGATATATTAATAATTAAACCTGGGAATTGTGAACATTATTATCATATATAATAATACAAATTTGGAATGACTTTATAACAAAAAATAAAAATATATTGGCCTATATACCATTATCATAGTAATGATAATTAATTAATTAATTTGTAATTTGTTCTTAGGTGATCACTGGATTGAATTAATAAAATAAATAAATAAATAAATAATTAATTTATAATACGACAACCACTATTTTAAGTTCATAACTGATACTAAACGTCTATGAAATAGTATAGATACAACCACCAAGAAATTTGAATTCTTTGTGTAATAAAATAGTAGTAGTAATAAAATAAAATAAAAATATCTCAATTAATGGATTACAGTACAATTTAATGTTTGAGAACTTCATTGTAAATGTTGTTCACTGTACCATACGTAAAATTATCCTCGTTTCTTAGAAACAATGCATTTTCCTGTTTTCAAACACGATAGCTGAAAAGGTGTATATTTGATTGTAATCATAACTTTATTTAATAATAATAATATAATAATTATTATTATTATGTTTTGCTCAGGATTAATATTCTGATACTCGATTTGTTTTACAAATAAATATAAATTGGAATGTAGCTACATTGTTTTTGGTTACAGTATATTTTTTGAGGTACTGAAATTTTTATTTTTAGCTCAAATTAAGTGCTGGAGACACGGATCAAGGTTATTAGATAAATTCTTAAGTATAATCGCCAATTGATAAAAAGCTAAGATTGAACCTTCCTGTGAGGAGCAATTATTAAGTTGTTTAAATCTTCTTATGAAAAATAAATTGTAAAGAAATTAGTTTAAATATCTTAATAACAAAATAAAAATTGAAGAATAAAATGGTGAGCTAGTTTATTATAAATTGTTAATCACAAACACGACTTGTAGTCACGTTCACCTATGTATAACAAGGGGTTTAGCTTAATCGATCATTTATTGATTGAATATTGATTTCCAGTTTATTGAATGAACCCTTAATTGAATAATAATAATGTGCTGTACTCATTGACTGATTTATGGGGGTGGTTTAGGGAGTTCAATTACCCACCCCCTCGAATATGTTTAATTTGTTGATGTATGGATGTTTTCTTGGAAAAATAAGACTAAATTGTGCATTTTTTGGGTTTAATTTGGAATTTGCATCATTTGGAACTTGATTTGCCACGAAAACAATATAATTTTTTTTAAACGGTATTAGATACCAGTTTAGGTTAGTATTAATAAAAAATACTCTATTTATACCCATAGAAACTAGTTCATTTGTGACAACAACAACACGTCAAACCATCGTCAGCTAACCCCAATCATTTTTGTAATGTGTTCGTCTAAACCAATTTCTTTCTTGTTTTGTTGAAGGTTGTCGAAGTGCGTTAATCAACTTGGAAGCCCGTACATTGGACGCTTCTTCGTACGCCCGTAAATGTGTTCTCGCCAGACTGCTAGAACTGACACCTTCCAAATTTCGAGAAGTCGTCGGAGAAGGCGGTGGGGGATTGGTGGTTTTAGTTCCTGCCGATTTGTCGTCTTTAACAGCAGATGACAGACAGGTGACAAAAAACGAGTGGCTAACGATTAATCGTCGTTGATTCATTCGTCTTTATATTCAACTAGAATGCTATTAGTCTGCTAACTTTGACTGATTTTGATCCGAGTGCGTTTTTGCGCAGCTTATTCGTTCGCCAGCATGGTAAATTCAAAATATGCTACTGTGCTAACAGAAAACTTCGCACCATGCACTCTATTTATTCAAAGCAGTTATGTGCTATCAATTCTTATTTTGTTGTTGAAAATAGTTGCAGAGTACACTTTTAACATGCAAATATTGAAATTGGATTAAGTAAATATTTTTAAACAGTGAACTACTTTTTTGTGGGCGGTGATTAGCCTAAGCTGGGCAGGAATGTGCTCCGAATGAAATCGGTCTATAGTTGACAAACTATAGCAGAGTATAGATGTTTATTAGACTTTGTCGTTTAGCATATACATGATCTCGAATACATGATGCTTTTGGAAGAGACATCCATCCCTGTTTATTTTGCAATCGAAACCCCCGAAATGTCCACTATTTACGAAACCATCAGGTATTCAAGCACGTCGGAACAGGCATCGTCTGCTACCGAGGGTTAGTTAATCTATCTTATAATTTATTTTTTTTTACATCACAACTATATAAAAGTACAATTTAAATAATTTATAAAGCAAAAAATATTCAAAATATCCAAACTCACAATATAGTTTTGAGGCATGTGCTTATTTCATAAGAACCCTGTATATGTACTCATCAACTATGATTGTAGTTAACAACTTTTTTTGTTATTAATTTAAATTTCAGCCTTAATGGGATCTTTATCGTCGACTGGATTTCAGATGGTTGTGAACTCTGGTCAAGCGAAAGCTTATCCAGAAACTCAAATATCAAACATTCAGGTAATATCAGTTGTTTTTATAATCTTTATATTAGCTTAATTTGTGAATGAATTGAATGCTATCTAGTCGGTTATGAGAATATACTATACAAACCGATGTACCAAAAAATGCATAGTCCTACGTTAAAGAAAATTGCATATATGAATAAATAAATCGAAAATTGCAGAAATAAAAAATGGAATTGCTCAAAACTCGCATAAATCAAATATCGAATTACTAAACGATCGCATAAATTTAAATGAATCAAAATTTGCATCAATCGAAACATGCAGAAATCAAAAATGGAATTACTCAAAACAAGCATAAATTGAATACGATAGATGCAGATGCAATTTACTAGGACAAATTTGTGTAGATTTGTTCTAGATTTAATAAATCTGGAAGATTGGTTTTTGACATTGTCTTTATTTTATTCTAGGGAAAACTTCCTGGCTATGGTATTGAAGAACAGTTGCCTACAATAGCGTTAGTTGCTCATTATGATTCATTTGGAATTTCTCCGGTAAGTGAACATGGTTTTAAAAATTATTGAAAATAGTGATACACAGGGTGGCGCTTAAGACACGCACTACAGTTTGTATAGTTAATAACTTTTACTGTTACAGCCTTTTGTTTCACATGGTATGAACATTGTTTGTTTGATTCAACATCTTTGTAGTCTATTTTAACTCATTTCTTGATATCCCAGAGAGACTATATAATTGACACAGTAAAATTTTCACAGAATATTTTATTGTACCGGTATTATATTTTGATGGGTTGATGCCGTGCCAATTTCGAAATATTGGCACGTGAAGTTGAAAAAATGTTTCTCATTAACTATTCAAATTGTAGTGTTAATTTTTTCTATCCTGTATAATAGTCTAAATACAAAAATTTGATTTGCTTTCTGTAGACACTTTCTTATGGCGGCGATTCGAATGCAAGTGGAGTGGTGGCGTTGTTGGAACTAGCGCGGTTGTTTTCTCGACTCTACTCTAATCCTCGATCACATGCAAAGTATGTAAACCGATTGTGCGAAATAGGTGGTCTGAATAATGATTTCATTTGAGGAATGCTAAAATAAACAAAGTTTGTCTATATTATACGCAGCTACGATTTAATATGAATCGCTTGATGCATTGTACGAAGATTAACAAAGATTTGAAATTTTAGTTATCCTCAATTTAAATCGTATCATCTTCAACATCTACACGGTGATCCTGAAAGGTCTAGTTTTTAACCACAGTTACTACGCATTAAAACAAAAGAAAAATTCAACATAGGTGTCATTCCACGGTCACGTTCAGAAAATTTTAAATATTTCAAATTGCGATTTCACAGTACTAATTTTATCCCAATTTACAATGACTCTTAAAAACTAATAAAAGTCGTATTTAAGTTCCTCAATGAGATGGATAAATTTTTTCAGACCCCCATGTTCATTAGGGTTGTTTGCTTTGTTTTGATGCGTAATATTATTTGTGGTTGAAATTTGACGACATTTTTCGGAACACCCTGTATAGCATATTCTAATCGAGTGAGCTTAGAACGGATGAGATGCCGCTAACTATCAATGTTTATAGGTTCAACATCCTGTTTCTCTTGTCGGGCGCAGGAAAATTCAACTTTCAGGGAACGAAAAAATGGATCGAAGATAATTTAGATACTGCTGGTAAACAGTTGAATTTACAGCTATGTGACGTAAACGTTTCGTGTTTAAAAAACAAAAAATTGGATTGGTTTTATTATATTGTAGAAAGCAGTTTACTGCAAGATTCTGTATACACGCTATGCCTCGATTCCGTCGGTAGTGGCGAACAATTGCAATTACACGTGTCCAAACCCCCAAAAGAAAACAGCCCAGGATGGATTCTGTTACAGGTATTTCAAATCACTGTCACTAGAATTTAATTTATTTTTATATGTTTAATAAATATAACTATAAAAATATTTAGATGTTAACTTATAAATATTTTTATTAGTTTTGCAATAGTGTTTTTGATTTCACAGGAGCTGAGAAACATGGCTAAGCAATTCTATCCCGAAATGGAGTTTAACATGATGCACAAGAAAATCAATCTTGCTGACGACACACTGGCGTGGGAACATGAACGCTTCTCTATACGTCGATTACCTGCATTTACAATATCTCACTTGACGAACCCAAAAGACTTGAAAAGACATAGCATCCTTGACACAAGGTATTGATTGGTTCCTTTTAAAATGGGCTTGATCATGTGTATAATTTTAAAATTTGGATTTTGTTTTTTGTTTTTAGAGACAAAGTAGATATTGATGTTCTGCATAGGAATATTAAAGTTATTGCCGAAGCCTTGGCCAGGCATGTTTATAATCTGTCCAATAATCATCCAATGGAAATTTTCAGCAATAGCATGGTAACGTTAACTAATTCCAACACGCACAACTGTTTTAATCTGCATGTACAGTAGAACTCCGATTATTCTAATTAAACACTCACAACTTTTCATCTGCATGTAGAGTATCACATAGCGAAAGGTTATGGCAGATACAAAAACAGAAAAATAATGAATTTTGGTTATTATTTGGTTATTCATAATTCTGTGACACATTACAAAAATTTGCCACTTTGTAATTAACTGTAAAGTAAAAGTTTAAAAATGGTCTAAAAGTTTTTGTTTCTGCCATGCTAATTTTTCAACTCTCTTTATGGTCCATGAACGTAGATCAACGTTAAAAACTACTGATGTAGATCTGTGTTTAAATTTTTCAACGATTACATTGACCAAGATTAAAGTATGGTTTGGCTTATATATAATGGAGTTTTAATTTTAAATTCCAGAGTGTGCAGCTTGATCACATACGGGCATGGATGGACTATTTGACAAATAGCTCCAGAGCAGCGCAAGTTCTCGCCGAACCTGCAAAGCATCCTATAATCGCTGCCTTGGAACAAGCGCTTTCCAAGTTTTTAAGCGACGTAACAGTTGTCACAATGAAAGCGGACAAAAGGTACGATTTCACTAATTACAAAAATGTTAAATTCTTGTGAATAGTTGACGGATAAAACATTTGTGATAAATTCTCGATTCGTTATACATCTTTGGTATAAAGGGTGAGGCAAAATTCTGATCACATTTTTTAAGGTTAATTTATTGGGTTGACTATCGTATACAAGGATACTGCTCTTGTAGGGCTGAAATTCATGTTTCAAAACTTAATTCGGCAGAAATCCAAAAAATAAAATCCCAAGGCTGCAAGAAAAAGTATAGGCCGATTTTTGCATGCAACATGAAAAGCTTCGTCATTTTTTGGCTAAAATCGTGTTTGACTTGTACATGATAATGGATATTACATGAGTATACAGTCGACCCTCGATAAGCCACCAGCCTCACTTATCGCCACTAAAAAACACAACCAATGTATCTTCCCACACAATAATCCCCCCTCTTTAAACCGCCAAATTTTTATCATGGACCAAGGGTGGCAGTTTAAAGAGGTTCGACTATATGGTATTTTAAATTGTGGGTACTTTTGGAATAAATGCCCGACCTCGCTTTCGCTGCTATCTTCTTGTGCTTTGTTTTGCAGGTTAGGTTATTTAAACAAACAAAAACATGTTAAATGTATGATTTGTTTATCTAACTGAACCTAGCCTTCAAACCCATAGCCGAGTGCAAGCATGTAGCTACACGATAGAGGTTCGAGCATCTAATTGAAAAATACAAAATTGGGTTTAGAACAAACTTTTCAAAAATAATCCTTATGTGAAAAATTACTAAATTTTCAAAACCAGTGTAATTATATTTTTAGGGATCCGGAGGTTACGTTTTACGACGCATTGTCAACGACGATGACAGCTTACAGGTTGGTGCATTATCTGCATCAATTTGAGTTTCCTTTTATAATTTTGGTGAGTTTGAGTGTTGGTCAATTGATTAATTTTTCGTTTTGTTTCTTTCAGTGTGAAGCCTGCAGTGTTTGACTTGCTGCTTTTTGTTGCTGTTGCCGTTTATTTGTGTTTCTTATATTTACTTGTTCAGGTAACTTGTCATTACTGCATTTTTTTTGCCTTTACACCGAGCATCTAAGAAAGTTTTTGACTCCCAAAAACCTCTCGAGCCAAAACGGGATGAATGGATTTGCAGGCACTGAATTAAGATTTTTGTTTAACATGTTCATTTGTTTTATTTTTAGGGCTTCCCTATGTTCTACTCACTTCTCATCAGCTTAAATTCACATAAAATTAAGCAGACGTAGAAGACATTATGACATCCACGGCGCATATGTAAATATTCCGGTTCCGCACCACAACCCGATGAAATGAAAATGTTCACATAACAAAGATTATTTCATTCAGAAATTTTTGCCAGACATTGGATGATTTTTTATTCCAAGTTAACCGTTATTTTTATAGACCGATTTCAAATTTGATATTAATTTTCTCTTTTTTTTTGTGTCATTGTTTACATTTTATTTTATAACTTATTCAAGAAGTGCTTTTCTGAAAGAGTGGTTTGTTAAACTTTTTTGAATGATTGTAGAATAAATGTTTTTGGATAACCTATACTTGCATTTTTATTTCTCTGGCTTTTCTTTTGGTACTTGGGTGTTAAACACCAGCCATTGCCATTTGTGTGACATGGGATGGTTGTTGTAAACCATCTGCTAACTGGGAACTAATTTTGATTTGAGCACATTCCTGCGCAGCTTCTTTTATATTTCAATATTTGTAATATGCATGTTAAAAACATAGTAAATTCTGCAACTATTTTTAACAACAAAAAATAATAATTGATAGCAAGTAATCTGCATTGTGTGGAGTTGCTATTATGCTAGCAGCACAATAGCATGTTTTGAATTAACCATGCTGTTGGATGAATATATAAGCTGCGCAGGAATGCACTTAGATTGAAATCAGTTCATAGTTAGCAGACGGAATGCAGTGTTTATGGGTATAGAAAAAACAAAACATTTCATAATTTATCATAAAATAGCCGTTTTAACTGGTATCCATACTCGGACATGTGGCGTGCTCATACTGGTGCCAGTTGCTTAACGCAAAGTACGAAGTGTTAAGTCACGGTTTCTCAAACACGTAATTGATTATGAAGTAATCAATTTGTTTTGTATCAACTTCATAATCAATTCGTTTTGTATCTTAATAAAAGTGGAAAGGCAAAAAAGGATTACTGTTGGAATGCATTTTTATGTACCATAGGAATCCATAGTTATTGTCGAAATGAATTCAATAACCATTTCAATTGGTTTCGCTGGCCGTATCGCTAGATATGTAGGTGGCCGTTTCTGTCAATGCAAACGTTTCATCTTCTTCCCCTTCTTCCTCCTCCTCTTCATCGCCCTCTTCCAATTCACCAAATGCATCTTCAGGCAACCAATCTTCGGATTCATACCATAACAGATTCTGTAAGATTACAATAGGTTAATACAGGGTGTTCCTAACAAGTGTAATAAAATTTTAACTACTTGATATGCATCAAAACAAATGCAGAAATTCCACAGAAACATGGGTCTGGAAATGCATGTTCATTTCATCTGCATAATGTACCTACAGCACGTATGAAACAACAGGCCTATGCAATTGAGTCATTCCATGCCAAATCGAACAAAATAAATTAATAATTTACCTTACATTTTCTGATTTTGATGAAACTTGGTATATACCATGGACACCCCGAAAAAAAAACCCAAAATTTCAAAATTTTAAGTTGTAGTATATTTTATAAGATATTATGGTTAGAAATTTACATTTTAATTAAAATTTAACCTTATCATGCTGTATCCAAATTGCTCTAACTTTTGTTCAAATTGTGCTGGAGCTCTGAAATTTGCAACATTTGAAAGCTAATTAAACCAGCTTTCACACGATATGCAACAACCTCTATATTAAAATATTAATATTGAAATACATGTTCATTTTTTTTTGTCAGAATAATTTTGGAGGTATTGGCATAATACATGCCAAATTTCAACTAGGGACACATATTGGATAAGCAGATACATAGCAAAAAAATGTGACAAAATAAAAATTTTAGCATTAAAGATTTCTGTAAAGCACCGTTTTTCCTCCATCATAGAGCTTTGACCTTGACTGCTGGGAGTGCATAACAATCTTTAATGATAAATAGTTGAACACATTTTGCTATGTATCTCCTTATCCAATTTGTGTCCCAAATTGAAATTTGGCACGTGTGTTGCAAATACCCCTTCGAATATTCTGACAAAAAATAAAAATTTAAAAAAAATGTATTTTGAAGATATTAATATTTTTATTTTAATATACATATTAAATTTTTTTTTAAAAAAATTAATAAGTTAATAAGTTATGCATAACATGTGAAAGCTGGCTTAATTAGCTTTCAAACGATGCAAATTTCAAAGCTGTAGCATATTTAGAACAAACATTAAAGCATTGGATACACTACAGCTTGGTAGCATCAAATTTTAATTAAAATCTAAATTTTTTACCTTATCATGCATGACTTAGGAAATTTTTTTCTTGAGGTGGCCATGGTGTATACATCAAAATCAAAATGTAAGGTGAATTCGCTGTCTGATTTGACGTGAAATCAGTCATCAGTCATTTGTGACTTTACCCTGCGTCATCTGAGAAGGGGAAATTTCGGATCCATGTTTGTATAAACTTTTTTGCTGTTTTGATGTGTAGCATCTGCAGTTAAATTTTGACCAGATCTTCCTGGAACACCCTGTTTAGTCTCTTAGGTGAAAGGACTATTCCAATGTCGACATGGTTATCTTTGATTAGTGGTGAGATGGCCAGATTATTAAAAAATTGGAAACGGATTTTAATTAATGTAATGGGGGGGGGGTGATATAACAATTAACCTGTTTGTCAAGGAATGAGCCTGGCCTTTGGAGAGGACTAATATATCCTTCGGGTTTGGCATCAGTCCCTTTCTTGCGACGTTGAACCGTAGTGTACTTCCTAGCGAGCATGGTGAGAACATCGTGTCGCAAGGACTTCCTCGTGAAAAATTCTACACAAATCACGAATGACTATTTCATACCTTCCTTATGGTAGAATACAGATGAAATTGTTACTGAATAACGTAATAACTTACCATAAACTTTGTAACATCGTAATAAATGTTATGCACTACACCTTTGTGTAAAATTTCAAGATTTTTGAAATTAATCTATTTGAGCTAAATTCGCGTTGTTTTGCAGAATTTACCGTGCAGTACATAAACTTTTCAACACAATACTATAGGCCCATGCAATACATTTCCTATATAGTCAATGTGACACTAGTAAAATTGTGTCGCTTATATTAGTGTACTTGTTATAACAGTAAAATACAGATATTATCTTTATGATAACACTTAAATGATCTGCTAACATATTGTACAATACTAAATTATCCTGGTAACTTACTGCATTACACATGTATAAGAAGTCTGCAATGTATTCAAGTTTTCATATGTGATTTCGCTAATATAACATACGACGGGAGAAAATGAATGCTTCCGAAAGGTCGATATATGCGAGAAAATTAAAGAAATTATTTCCAAAACGTCTTATCTTCATTTTTGAGATAAGAAAGAGGTTCTGCATAACTGATTTCAAATATGTTATTGTCAAGACTCAAAACTTACTGAAAAGCACTCTCAAAAACCACGTTTACATGCAAGATCTATGGTCGAATGAATTAAAAAACCTGTTTCCTGAAAAAATCATCTTTTTGGATTTAAGACGTTTTGCAAATAAGCTCTTCAATTGATGCGCAGAATAATGAATTGTCGTCTGCTAGTGTGCTGCAGTTTCGTCAATTCATGGGATATATGCGATTTCGATTTATGCGAAAATACGAGGAGTTTTCCCAATTAAGTACAAGGGTGGATCAAAAATAAATATTACCACTATAAGTGTCTAAAAAATTATCATAGACACACATTATGTATATTAGTGTAAAGATACATCCTTTAATAATTTATATACATATTCGTTTAATACCTGTTATTTGAATGTGTGTGAGCAACTTTTCGATACCTTTTCCCCCCCACCACAATGAATTCGCTGTAGTTTTGTGCAACCATTTTTTTCAGGACCACCATTTCACAGTTGCATTGGTTTGGAACTGTGCTTCAATTTCGCTTATCATTTTATCAAACAAGTGGTAGCCGGACGTGCTTAGCCATTTTTTCGGTAAAATTACAAACAAAATTGTACGATGATTCCAAACCAATGAAACTGAAAATGGTGGCCCTGAAATGGTTGCACAAAACTGGAGCAAATTGGTCAGTGGGGGGCGGGGGGTTATCGAAAAGTAACTTACACATTTGACATTTCTAATAAGTATTTACAGGCAGTAAATATGTATATAAAGGTGTGACTTAGATCGATATATAAATATATATCGATATAAAAATAACGATCTAAAATGAATTACTAAATTACTCACTTTTTGCAATACAAACATCTTATTACTTTTGGTTTAATAATGTTAGAAATAAACGTATTTTAAATCTTGTATAATTAAATAAATTGATATTTGTCGTCTTTCTGTTATATAAGAAAGACGGGATTATACTCCATCTCTTGGAACTTGGCACATTGTTATTGAGACAGCCAATGGGTGAGCTTCCTACTAACGTGCACCGAGTGCAGCTACTAACGCGCCTGTCACCCCTGTTTTTTTTTATAGCGTAAATTTAGCCTGATAACCTGGACTGGTATACATCATTCAAGAAAATTAATAGATAGAACTATTTTGTAATATACATAACGTATATTAACATGACATACTTTTGTATAGACAATACGCTACTAAGATTCGAAAATAAACTCAGTCGCTCTATCTTGGGTGTGTCGATGTATTAGAAACAATATACACATTGATGCGTTTGGTAACATAATGCATGCATTGTTTTTAGTGATTTTTTCTATGTCATGTCATTAAAAAAATATTATATAAATATAAATAAACTTTTTATCTGTAAAAATGTATTAATACATGTACAGATTCATATTTTGCAAAAAGATCCGTTAAAAGAGGGAAATCCAAAATGTAAATTGTGCATTCGTGAATAAAATAAGACGTTCCACCATATTGACTAATTCATTTTTTCACATAATCGTTGAATGTTTGTAACTTATCGGGAAGTGTGATTAACTCTTAGATAATCCCCACAGACGAACTGCGCTCTAGTGTTGTGTAATCAAATCAGTTTTAGGATCACAGTTTTCACAGCCTCGTTGGTTTTGAATCGCTGTTTGATTTATCATTTCACCGAACAAGTGGTGATCGCACGGGGATATTCACTTGGTAAGTAAAAATGGAAAGCAAACTTGGAGAAAAACGATTCCAAACCAACGAGGCTGTGAAACAAACGAGGATGTACTTGTTGCACAACACTGGATGGAATTAGTCACACGCATAAAAAAAATCAATAATTACAAACAAATTCGAACAATTCAAATTCAAACACGTGCACAAAAAAGTCTGCATCGTTTAACACGAAAATTCGCTTCTTAACACGAATCTCTAGAACACATGACTCGCATAAAACGGGAGTTACTGCGTTGCTTTAAATTTCCTCAATGCATCTTTTGTATATAAACGCACTGAAACCCAAATTGCTAGTTATGTGTTTCTTATAATGTAGATTAATGACGGCTAATCTGATAATACATAATTAAAAAATGCTTTCACTAGTCAGTCAAATAAAATAATATCTAATTAACTATTTAATAAAAATAATAAAATTACACTTATTTTTAATATCAGTTCATTCCAGTAATTAATGTTCCCAAATAAAAAACGTAATGAGTTATTTGCTGCTTTCAGCTAAAATTTTCCTGGTACCGGTACCAAAAACAAAGTTGAAAAACAAAAACAAACACTTTAGCATCTTTGGTACCAAATAACCCAACTCGATGCCTTTTTCTTTTTCAATTCATCGCCAATGATATAATCTTATTTCGCTTTAATTTTCTCCATTTCTCTTCAAATACCAATTGAAACACACAAAACAACTCTAAGCAATGTCTACAAAAAACGAAAACAAGCATTTTATTCAACATTGCATTTCGAGAGATTTTCAATTTTCCTTTCAATATTTCCTTTCTATATTCAACAAGAGATGGTCATCGAACTTTGAATTCCCCTAAAAAAAGAATTTTATTGTGTATGTGAAACTGCCATCTCTTCTCACTCGCCTTTTTCCTCTCTTTCTCTCTCTCTCTTGTGACTACCTCATAACGTACTTGGTTCGAGTTTTTGAAAGGTTATTGCACTGTGTTCAATGACCACTTTGCCAACCAACTTTAGTAGGGCATGAAGCCCTGATGCGATTGCTACTACTACTGTTGGTACTATGTAGTAGTGTACTTCTGGGATTAAGGTCGGGTGGGACAAGCGGCCCCTGACCCTGACACTGCCAGTCCTGACCCACTAACTACAAAAACTACCTTTTATCTAACAACTAGGTGTGTTTTCCAGATAAAAGACGACAGCTTGATCTCCTTTTTTTTCTCCATCTTTTACATTTAAAAAACCAAACTTTATCATTACTTTTTTATGGTTCGTTCTTGACCATTAATTTTCTTTGAAAAAAAAAAATTGAAACTGATACTTCCTCCTTCATAGCCTAATTCACTGCAAGATGCAAAACTAAAGAGCAAAGTGAAAACGGATTGACCCATAATAAGAAGCAGTTGATTTATATAAATGGTAACGTGTCCCCCTTTAAAAAAAAACTATAAATAATTTTAATGTAATATGCTGTATGAAATGTGAAATATAACATAATCTTCAAATTTATCATTCTATATATGCACATTATAAATACGCAATGAAGTGTGCTGTGTATATTTAACGTACATAATATACAAGAAATGAATCAATTTACATATTATGTTCTGCTAAATTTATACAGAATACATTTGGTGTACGTAACATATATTTATAGTATAATAGGTAAACACTTACTTTAAAATTTCTGTGCTTTAAATGTCGACTTTAACGTTTAGCAGAGCCGAAGGTACAAGTAGTGTATGTGGGGTGAATGTGTATGTAGGTGAGAGAATGTACTGTATGTGTGTATGTATGTATATTAATGTACTGTATATGATTTACTATACTCTATCCCAAATTAGCTGGCACAGAATTGCTGGCACAGAATTGGAGGCAGCGAGATGAATCAGCCA
>JAQIWH010001413.1:0-31944 GCA_034695005.1 Cryptops parisi | reverse complement strand
AACCCCCGTGGTTGGTATGGTAACCACGGGGTGTCTAGAGGCAAAACTTGTGTTTATATATTTTTCTAAAAATTTTAATTTACTATTTCATTAGTTGTTACGTCTTACGTTTATGCAGTTCATTGTTGTAATTTGCCTTAAATTACAGATTTACAAATTACAAATTTGCTTTAAAGATTAAGAAATTACAAATTTTCCTTAAATTACAGTTTATTGTTGTATTATGCATCTGGGTATAAATTTATAGTAATCAGCATCAGCGTCTACTCGCGTGAGCGTTACTCGCAACAGCGTTCCCCGCGTTAGCGTTATTCCTAGACGATTATTATTAAGATACTGTAGACTAGCTGTGAAGCTCGTGATTTAGAGGATAAACCGTGATATCCGCAAACCTGCTTATTTGCGATAAGAATTATAAATTTCTCTACATTGTCGACCCACTGGCTTCTCACATTCGCGATTTTCTCTGCGCCTCTAAAATTTCGTTTGTTAAACCAAATTAATCTTAAATTATATTCATAATTATTAATTTCCTGGGTCCATCCATTGGTCCCAATTTCTATAACATTCATACAATTGTACAATGAACAAGTTGTTTAATTAAAATTAAACTGAGCTGCTGTGATTAGTGCATTATGATATACAGTATATGCTGATGCACTCTGATTTGGGATGCTTGCTTACAGTCAACTTTGTTTACAATCGTGTACAACAATATAGGATTCCATAGCTAACAGTTTTGTATTATTGCATTGCATTACCTAGCCAAACAGCAGATTAAATACTAGATTACTGTTTACACATTGTTTCATTTTAAAGATAGTAACCTAACGATGCAATACGATTAAAGCCAGATCACTATGATTTCGTTGTAGTCAATGTACACAGAATTGAATCTACGACAATATATCGCGGTAATAATGTCGTCGACAAAAATGTCACAGTACAAAAATGTCGCAATACAAAAATGTCGCCATAATAATGTGCCCGTTAAACAAATCAGTAAAAAATATAACCTAACTTAACATAACTTAACCTAACTTAACATAACTTAACCTAAACTCTAACGTAGTCTCCTGTAAGCAAACTTAACCTAACCTAATCTAACCTAGTCTTCTGTAAGCACTATCGAGTCAGCACAGATGATAACGTATGAAAATGTCATGTTACAAAAATGTGTATGCCTACAGCGACATTTTTGCATTACGACATTTTTGTCGACGACATTATTACCACGACATTTTGACGTGATAAGCACAAAATTAATACTAGTAATTTACCAGATCTATGCTTGATATGAGTGTATGGCAAACGCTTTGAATCCACAGGAGTTTACCAAAACATGAATGCAAACAATGAAATCTACAGTTCAAGAATCTGAGTGCAAATTTAAATTACAACAATGTACTGCAATGATGCATATATCTGAACATTTCGTTCGTTTGAAAACATGTACAGTATTACATAAAACGTTTGTGTCATTCAGGCATAAGCCCTAGAAGAGTTAAATTTTCCCATCACTAGTGACAGGTTTAAGTCACTAGTACTGTATTAACTATTAACATAATCATAACAACATGAGTTAACATTAAGCCATCTTCTTAATACTGGTACAGCTCTTCCTGCACAGCATTAATGTATGTAAACACAAACAAAAAGTCACAAACTTGAAAAGGGGTATACAGAGGACTCATTTGTCAGCTTTTCAATAAAAATAGCAAACCTCCCCAAGAGCCACTAGGGCAAAGTTTCGTTTAAATCGATTCAACCATTTTCGACTCATGAGCCCACAAAATGATTTAACAGACAGACGACATTCATTTTTTATTTTTTATTTAAACAGGTGTAAAAGTAGAAACATGAATTGCAATTTGTAAAACTAAAAACTGTCTTGTTGCTAAAAGTGATTGATACTCTGTCATTTAATAACATCTAAAAGTTGGATTTGAAAACAGGGGCACCAATGGCATGCTATGAAATTCTAGAGAAAATGTTGCAATATTTTTTTTATCTGAATTTTAACTTATTTTATATAGAACGAGTTGATTTTATATGAATCTATAGATTTCCTTGCACAATAGATTTTCTTCCCAAAGGGATCGGAATAATTAGAACATTTTTATACACCGGCTGATGTCCTACACGTTGAAAGGCAAGGTCGATTATTAAATATACTGTATAATATTAAAATTTATTCAAGCTTTATAAGATAGATAGGTAGGTTAGTTGGTAAATATGTTTTCAAATTTTTTGTTCAAATCGTGTTGCTCTCAGGGCCAAAAGCACATTTACAAGTTAAATTCTTCAAAACATAGCGAATTCAAAACATTTTCAAATTGTTGTGAAAACGTTTGTTCAAATCTTTGAGAGGCGCACCAACTTCCTAAAGGCTTGCCATAATAAACTTTATAATATTTCATGTTATGAGGCAGAGTGCACAAGGATATATTTACGAATTTCGACCTTTTTAATTTTTGTTACTGTATTATCTGTTTTGTTTGTTTGTTTTTTTGGAATTCTTAATTATAGGAAATAGAAATGAACGAAAGTGGAACATAAAAAAAATAACACCAACAACATCATTTCTGTTTGTTTTTTCCGGAAGTAGATTCGGAACATTATGTAGGAACAGGGATCGATCCAGGAAACCAAAAGTAGATGAAGTGTTTCCTTTAATATTAATCACTATGGCAGATATTCTTTGCATTTCATGTGGTTGACTGTCATCATTAGAGTATAGGTTATTTTGAAGTTAATGGTTGTTATGTTGATTGTAAGTACCAGTAGCTTATTTAATGAAAGCAAGAAATTGACTGGTGAATTGGAAAGTTGAAGTTTAATGACGACAGAGAACATGTGTGGATATAATGGTTGAGGAAGTATGAATTGTGTACTAAGTAATTGCGGATCGGGATTCATGCATTATGTTTGTTTTTTGTTATCATGTATCTGTGTTTGTGCATAAATAACTAACAAATTGTTGGAAGAGCTTTTAATGTATCTAATCTAATTTAAACATTGCAATGGCAAAAGCTGGGATACAACCGTTTTTTTAAGTACCTGGTATTAAAAAAAGATTAGTGTGACTTTTGCCATTTATTCTAATTTCTTTTATCAGTGCAGAGTTTCTGACACCCGCGATTTTTGGTGTGGCAAGTGGAGCGATTTGTGGACAACTGGGACGTCATTTCTTGCCAACCAACCAGTTTCCTTTGGTTGAACAAGACACTGAAATTTGTTGGTCGTTTAAGAAACATAGTGTAACGTTTTTAAAACGTAATAGTGTATATCAAGGTTAATAATTAGTACATACTTAAGTACCTTTACTTATAGAATAAATTACAAACTCTCCTTACTTAACGACCGGGTTCCGTTTCTACGATTAGGTCGTTAAGCGAGTTGGTCGATACGCGAGAATCTCATATACAATACAGAACAAAAAAATTCAATCAGCAAAAATTACATACACGATGTACCAAACAAATTAAAGTTCACTCATAATAAAAAAAAAGACGTCAAATTAACATTTTTATTTAGTCATCGCATGCGTCAAAGTGTAATGGTGATCAGTGCACAATGAAGTACACATTTATATAGAAATATATAGCTGGAAAGCTGGTCATAAATTCGAGCTGTCGGTCGCTGAACAGGTTGGTCGTTACGTGAGGAGAGTCTGTGCAAACGAAGAGCATTGCCTGACATAGGGGGGGGGAGTAACTTTAGTTTGGCATCAGTGGTAGAAACCATCATGCCAAATACTGAGAAAAATATTCCGCCAAGTCAGTAATACTTTGGAAATCATCTATGAGTGCCGAACAAATTGATCTTCTATTGTACTGTGTATGTAGTGTATGACAAAGTTTCATTATAATAATGAAAGTAAACTAATTATAATTACTGTAGTTTATTTCCTTTTTATCATTATATGCTTTAAATTAGCTTCACTTGTGAGTTTGTTAGTCTGAGTTATTTAGTTTGTGAGTGAACTGGGGATTGAACGTATACTGCCATCTAGAGGTATTTATGATAATACTAGTAAATAGCCCGTCAAAATTGACAGGAAAGTTTTTATTGTTTTAATGACGCAAGAGTATCGACTTCACCATTTTCACACGGTGGTTCTTCCTTAGTTGGTGAGGAGACACGCTCTAGTTATTGTGGATACTGTATAGTCCAATGTACCAAAATTTGCATAAAGTTAGAATCGCATAAACCAAAGACCGCATAAGTTCACCAACAAAATTTGCATAAATTGAATCGAAAATTGCAGAACTCGAAAATGGAATCACTCTAAACTCGCATAAATCAAATATCGAATAACTCAAAGATCGCATATATCTAAATATCCGTCGTGTTTTCCGGTTTTAACTAACGTGCTGCACAGGTCGTATCTTTTATGGGCTCCATATCACAAACCTTTGGGCAGTTGATACGCTAAATTCGCTATCTAAATTCGCATAAAACAAAACTATATATCCTAAATAATAAAACGATAAGAATTTCATTGTCTGTGTGTTTCTGGCATGTCGTTGGCTAAAAATGTGAATCAGCATATGATAAGGCATGATTGAAGGATTTCATGTTGTTGTAGGATTTATTATTGTTACATGTAATCGAATGTTGTGGAGCAACGTGAGATAGAAACAGTGAATTTTGTAATGAGGAAACGTACCCGTCATTTTTAACGGGCTACCTACTAGTGTGTGTGTGTGTATGCATGTATATAAAGCACATTCTTAAAAAAAATATTTTTAATGTACTTGTTTATAATGAAAAGTAAACTGATACCTTATATTTATCTGGTATCAATTTGATAATTGGTAAATATAATATAAAGTATCAATTGATCAACACTCGATTATTTATTATTAATAAAAAAATTAACTAAGCAAGTATCGATCAGTGATTATTTTTCCCACTGTTAAAATTTTAGCAGTATGTATAGTTCTATGGAAGTTGATAAGTTGTTGATGAAAAATGACACTGGATATTAAAGTCATTAAACCAACATACTATGTAACACATGTAAATGGTACTAAATTTACATTGCACCATATTTAATTACGTTTTTAATCATAAAATACATTCCCAATTTTGATGGCTTACAAGTAAATTGACAATATTGTCATTATCAGTCATTGCTTACTGTTTAATCATGATCACCTATTAACACAGTTATGCATAAAAATAGCAGGGTGTTATAAAAATGAACATTGTTAAAAAAAACAATTAATACTGTATGTATAAAAAATGTAAATTTGTAAAGTTCCTGTTTGGTTGATTTTGAACCATGGGGATGGCACGGCAGTGTTGTTAAAATGGACTAGTCTAGGAGTCGTCAGAGGTGGATCAATTTGTTTTGTGTTTTCAGTTAGATTTTCAATGAAAACATAACTTTTTTATGCATTGTTATAAAATAGTGCATTGTGTTACGATGTTATTAAGATATCATTCCTATATTGTAGGGCTATCGTCATAAGTTTTGTTTCCGTTATAATTGAGATTTCATTAATGGACGAATGTACTTTTCATAGGCAGGATGACTCTGAAAAGAAAGGATAAAATGACAACGAAAATTAGTAAATTAATTAGAAGTTTAAACTATACTGTACTTGTATATGATGCATGCTTAATTCTAAGCACTGTTATGATTTTTCATGAACTATTATATATCAGTACTGTACTCTTTAAGCGAGGTTGTATGCATTTTTAAAGACAAAGTCTTTGTACCTTCTCTTTGTTGTCTGGCAGGCTTTCTACATAATCTATGATATGTCCATATACATTGCCATCATATTTTCCTAAAATACTGGCCAGTTCTTTGTCGTGGAAATCGAAAGAATCCACCAATCCAACTAGGTTAGGTCTGAGTTTAGTTAAAAGAATATTAACTCGACTTGTCACCATTCGAAGCAGCTGCGGTGGAATCTGTCCATGCTATTTGCAAATGAAAAGTGTATAAATATATTACATTCAGTGTAAGATATGGACTTTGGCTGTAACGCAAATTCAATTATTTTTACCAGTGAAAAGTCTCCAGTGTTTTCATAAATCCAATAAGAGCCAAGATATTCGAAAAGTGTTCTCAGCACTTCGTGTAAAGATCCACTCATCGGAGTTGTATTGATGTAGTTCACAAGGGATGATATAATATACATTTGCGTGAATACCTTTGAAAGTAAATATACAGCAAAATTTATGAATCTCGGTTCAAATATAACTGGTGACTTGTATTGTTTGAAGGCAAAAATGGTTTACCTTGACACATTTGAGCAATTCTATCACATTATCGTTCCATGCAATTTCAGGCAACTTTCCAGAATTGACATCATTTTGGAGTTTTTCTTCTGCTTTGAGTATCATGCTGTATAAGGTAACAATATGTGTCTTTTGTTAAAATAAACACTGAACTTTTTCAGATTATTGCATATACTAATACAGTATGTGTACAGTATATTCGGCTTGCTATTTTATTATAAACTGGTATGACTGGTATGTAATCGAATAGTAAGCGAATTTCTAACTTTATAAAAATTTTAAACATATATTTAAACAATAGGGTTTATTTCACAGAAGTTGGCTATAGCTACTGTACTAACAATGCATAGCAGGCTGTGTTGTTGGCTTATTGAAGATCGTAGTGTTTTTACTCAGAGTACTAACTAGAATATCATCGATACTTTAGTATCCCGGACATAATGTGGGAACGTTTACCCGTATAGTATACACTAGTCCTAGTGTATATCATTAATATTCATATCAAGCTGACATTAATTACCATAACAAAAATAATAGTTAAACATGCCATACTTTTTTGCAGTTCTCCTGTATAGTTGGAGAATCTCTTCTAATGGACTACTGATGGCGCTTGTTAGATTGGAATCGCCAAGGAATGCCACTGATTCTCCTAGATTTTGTCCAGCTTTTGCCATTTTGGCTGACTTCATCAGGTACCTGAGTAGATGCAAGAATAACTGACTCTGGAGTCTTTTTGTCTCAATTGGAACTGCATGTTTCAAGACTAGATTGAGAAGACTTGTGGTTTGAGCATTTACAAATTAACTCACTTTGCTGTTTGCTGCAACAGAACGTAATTCTCTCCTTCGTATGTACAAGCTGCAGTTTGAAGAGTGTACAAAGTCGGTAGATTACTAGCTAATAAGTACCCAACTCCTCCACATGCTGCACGACATTGTTCAATTCCTGTGGTAGACACCTGAGTGGCATATGCTTTCATTCCTGATGACAGTGCGTGTAACTGAAACAAATCATTGATTTGGGAATCGGAATTAGAACAGAAGAAATCCTGCATGTATTTTACTCACTTCTGCCAATGTCTCAGCCTTTGGTGACAAATTATGTACCAGAAAACTCTGGCTCATGTTCTTGAAAGTGAACAAAAGTGCATAACTCGTAGCGATGCTGTGTACTAATCGATACTGGTGAGTTTTGTAGTCCAGTATTTTCACTTCTGGTTCTCTGTATGAATAAATAACGTATAGTTATGAATTTTCTTTTTACATTTTAAAATGAACAAATATACTTTTGAAAAGCTTTGGTGCTACATGTTATTTACTTTGGCAGAATTCGCCCCTGTCTTCTCACTGCAGCATATCGAATGGCAATCGTAACTGCTTTACCTAAAAGTTTGTGTGCTTCGCTAACCATGTTGAGTCGAATCATAAGCATGGTACCGTAGGTTGCATAGGGGTTTTCAGGCTTGACGTAAGTTCCATCTGGTAACACCTTGTTATTTGGAGTTGCAGAAATAAGGATATGTTTGATATTCAATTTTGGAATACGTTGTATTGGAAATTTTAGCGCCATTTACCTGAGAATGTTTCATTAGCATTTGATCTCTTGGTATTCTGACATTCTCCATTTTCAAGTAACCATTGTCAGCACTCTGCATTCCCCATTTAGGACCAAGATCTCCAATGGTTATTCCTTTCAATACAAGATAAAGCTATCGGTTAACAACAGTTTAACACTATTAGTACCAGCTACTGAATTTATAATTTCATTTCAGAAGGTGTTTACTTGTCTTGTACAGTACAGTATTATAAAGGTTATACAGGGTGTCCACAACGACATCTAAACTTTTAGAATTCTCCACTATTGTTTCATATTACATTATATAAATGTGATACTTGATGGAAGAGAAGCAGAAACTAAGTTTATGTAGAAATTTTGTATTTTGTGTCAGAGCCACAGTGGCGCTGCAGTCAATCGTTTTCCAAAATGACGACTCAGAGTGACCGAACACATGGTTGTGTGGTGCTATGGAGAAAAGAAGTCAGTCATGTGAGGGAATGTTGCAGAACACGCAGGTGTGAGTTACACTACCACCTACACACTCTCGTGCCACTAAAGGCACCCATGTGGAAGTGCACTGAACTAATGTTTTTATCATTTCCATAATTAGTTACAGTTATGTACATATCACCTTCAGACTGTGTGTATGAAATTAAAATGGTTATATCTCATTGTAGACATCCTGTACTGTTAATTGTTTCACTTTTTCTCGTTCATCTTACCTGGTAAGTTGGTATGATCTTCAAGACTTCTTAGTTGAACCATAAACGTATGAATTCCTTTACATTCTCCTTTGGTATACAATTGAGCAAGGACTACTGCATAATTTCCTGTTTTGGCCACTGTTGAAAGGTGAACATCAATGGTATTTATTTCATCATAAGTGTAATGAACATCCCCTAGGTTTTTTGTTAATTTATCTCATTGCCTTTACTTTCTTTCTAATTTCTTAATTGTTCCATTCTCAATAGACCAGATTCTGCGTTCAAGATTCATTCACCCCACATCACCCCCCTCCCGCATTTGAGAAACGTTACTCGTACAATAGTTTTTCCGATTGGAACTAATTACCATGTAGGCTACGAAATTGATATCTAATTATGTTTCTAATACCATTCATAAAGCGTTTGCAATTGATTAGCCACTCACATTTATATACATTTTACATAGTTCACTCTGTTGTTTCATTCCTGTTTTTGTTTTTGCATTTTCATCACCAAAAGATTCTACCAGATCAATGATTCTTTGTAATAATAGGCTATCAACATTTTGTTTTTGTTACTTCACTTTGTTCTGTTTTGTTGTTATCACCTTTTTGTTTTAACTCGGATCTTAGTTACATCATATCATTTGTACCTCATCTTGTTCCAATGGTCTTTTTTGTGATTGTTTTTTATGGGTTAACTTTTTTGCAATTTTTGTTTTTTGTTCATCTTAATTGGTCCTTTTATCGCCAAAAAATAAAATAAAATAAATAAACACAATCGATCCAAAATAACAATAACACTAAAGAATGTACAGTATTTGAATACACATTATACTTATAGGTTATTCTTTCACTAATTAAAATACTGTCATGAACAATAAGCGCTCCATTGGTTTAAATTTAGTTTCACCCGAACATTAAAATTCTGACATATAACTAGTTTGCTACCCATGCAGCTAATTGAACGTCAAAATCGGTTGACTCTAACAAATAGTTTCAAAAACGACGGACATAGTCGAAAGATATAATAAAATCTTACTTCCTCCTGGCCAAAATTTGATGGAAGTTGGAGTTGGTGAATTGAGAACGAACTCTTGTGTTCTTGGATCATAAGTTGCAGTGGTTTCAAGTTCTCGCAAATTACTTCCTGAAAAGATGCAACGAACAGTGATGAAATTGTTCCTTTCTTTGCTGATAACACAGGCGTCTAGAAATGGATCGTCTCAAGATACTAAGTCAAAAAACTTCAATTTGAGAAAAGTGATTTTACGTCCTATAAGTTTGGGTTGCATGCTATTTCGATAGATTCATAGTGCCATGTAATTTTCTCTAATTGGTTTAGCCAATATAATTATTATTCTATGCCTAGATCGTGACTTAATGACCTTATTTCATGCATTGACGCAGAAACTGTAAAAATTGAGTTAGTTCATTATGCTTTAACACGATCCAAATCATTAGTTATTTTCAGTAAATTATAATTGATACAGTTTTGTAAATTCCACATACCATGTCCCAATTCAGTTTGGCAATATGCACCAATGATGTTCAAATCGAGCATCAGTGGTCCCCATTTGGCAATTTGTTCTCCATCAGCTTGACTCAAAACGGTATATGAGAAAGCCATTATATGGAGAAACAATGGGCTACCATATGGGAATATCAGTGATTTTCGTAGTAGCCACAATGACTCGTATCTTTAGAAAAGAAAGTGATATTTCATCTTCAAGTCCTTCTAAATATCTTTTGTTATTGTGGTTTTCTGTAATACATATTTTGATATTAAAAAAAGCAACTTACGAATTGGGTTCCATTCCTAGCTCATCTTTGCATTCCTTTAACTTTTGAATGTACACATTTGTCCGATGCATGCTTTTGTCATACATTTGCTCAGACGGTACGGCATGTGGTAAATATTCATCTTGAAATCGGGGGTCTTCCGTAAATAATTTTTCTAAGGAAAATGTATCTTGTGAGTTTGTGAATATAAAAATTCAGTTCCTTACCAATAAACGCTACTAAATCACTTTAAAATTAAATTGTTGAAAAAAATATATAAATTTATTATTTTTTACATCTATTGTTTTATTGCAAATTTCACGTCCCATAGAGACAAAATTACAGTTAAGATTTTAAGTACCTTGCAAAATATGAATAACAACTGTTTTAGAAAATGTAGTTCTGTGGACAGGAAAGGAATTTTCCGGACTCCGGACGGAAGGAAATACCATGAGTTAATACAACCAAAGGATGACTGTTGAACTTATAATTAGTTAAATCAAAAGGTGCTGAAATGGTAAATTTATACATTTGGCGAGTAATATCTTTTATTTAATCTATGATTTAATAAAATATTTAAGGGGGTACCTTTAAGAGTATTGGCATGAATTTTATTTTTTAAGCATTTGGATGAATACAATTTGAATGAATGTGTACAATTTTGGTTAATTTTGAATTCTAAAAATTGCACCAGTCTAGCCCCATCTAGTTTGGGGATACGGTATAGTCATTTATTTCATGATTCAACTTGTCGTCCATCAAAATTCGTGATTCCAGCAGTAATCTGCCATCATGTGCACATCTCTGTTAGTCTTTACATTCTTGGTGAAGTATTTTTCTTGCTGTTCATTTAAATCGCAAAGGTTTTTTTCTGAAAAGCAATCTAAGTGGCTGTACAATAAAGGTAATGAACCTTTATTATAATATTACATGAGTTTTGTTTCGGATTTCGTCTGACACCATAAACCTCTGGTGGTAGTGACTCGGGGTCTGACACCACGGGGCAGGTTTTCTCGGGGTTCTCCCGTTTTCTCCTGTATCATAAAACCTTGATCCATGTTTATTAGCCTCATCTCATCATTATTTCTGTATTTCTAATTTAAATAAAGTCTGAATGAGAGTAAAGCCAGTCCGTGCCCTCTTTAAACTCTAAGTACCTACCTGCCATAAATGCAGGTTTTATTGAGATTTTGCAGTTTCTCCCTGCTTCATAAAACTCCTAATTCATCACTATCATCTTCACCTCATCATCGAATAAACGTCGTATGCACCATATAACAAATCGTATGGCAGTCAGGTGCACATTACAGTCCAAATTTGCAATGTGTTCATTACAATGTGTTCATATTACAGCTAAGCTTATTAAAATTGGAGAGCATGTCTTGTACTAAATCAGAGTACCTGTCCGCCTAATGTTTGTCAAGAAAGGTTTTGACAACTTGAACAAACGAAGACCAGGCACAAGACTAATTTATTCATTGAATTGTAAATAATATTAACTTCTCAAAGTCTGCGAGAGGATCCCTCTTGGGGATTGGCCCGCTATTTGTGCTGCAGCGGAAGATCGTTCTGGAGAAGAACTGGAGGAAAATTTTTTATGGGCTTCACCGCGACCCTCATGGACAAAGCGGGCCCACCTATGCATGAGTGAATCTCTAAATGCGCTGTGGACCTAAATAAGCTTGTCTGATTTGGGGACCCTAAAAATCCTTGTTTTCAGGTTTGTTTTTTTCATGTTCAGTTAATGAATTTACTTGATAAGTAAATAAGTAGCCAAAGACCAAACCTTCTTTGGCCAATGTTTTCACGATGATTTTCACTAATTTGTGTAAGTTGTGCCTCGTGTGGCGCGCATGATTTTATTTTAAAAAAATCTAGAAATGACGATGAGTTGGGGTTTTATGAAGCAGGATCACACGGAGGAACACCCTGTGCTTATTGTGTCAGACCAGACCCCAAACTGAATCCACTCTGAAACGAGTCGGAGGTGAATCCGGACCCTCTCGCACCAGAGATGAAGGTTTTAACCACAAGTCCACCACAGATCCGCTTTTTTCTTATCTATAGGTTATGTTTGGCTTTGATATCCAAAGACATAAAAAGTGACTGCTTCGTATTTCTGTTCACATGACTACTGCACATTAGTATGTTGTATTGCAGCGGTTCCCAACCGGTGGTAAGCAAACCCCTTGGGGTACGTGAAAATAAAATCAGTAATTGCGGAAAAAGGTACAAAAGTTTCAACAGTGTAAAAGAATTGTCAAAAGTTGTAAAATTATTTAAAAAATAACGTTTTTAAATTGTAAATAATAAAGATTATTATTGATAAATCACATGTGGTAAAATTCACTCTAACTTCGGATTTTGAAATGTAAAAATGTATGCACTAATTGTTTACATTTCAATTATGGTACTGTACATTGCTAATATTAAGTGTACAATTTATGAAAATGAGCTGCCAGGCGAGTGAAAAAAGGTTGAGAACCCGTTGTTGTATTGGATGGTGGTTATGCCGTATCCAAAAGTAGTGAATACAACCAAACCAACGTCATTTTTGGAATAAGCACTACAAATATATTCAATAGGTCATAACTTTCAAGGCATCAAAAAAATTACGGGTATTTTTTTATGTCCGTGTAATCAATGACCTTCAAGAATTTTGATTGTAAAAGGAGGAGGAAGATAACTGTCGATAACATTAAAACACTGATAAAGATTGCAAAGATGTTTTCTAAAATGTTGGTTATTGATAAGAAAATTGTTTTTTGTTTTCTTGTGCATAATTTATTTATTTTGCAACAATGGAATTTCTTCTGGAATCACGAAAATGTATAGTGTTGACAACTGCCGAGTTGTGCAAATGAATGACTGTGCAATTGGATTTTATAATTACCGATGAATGCTTATTGGGACTACAGATTGGACCTCACTAATTTGGGATATATTTTTGGTTATGTGTATGCCTACGTAAGTTGCAATAATATCAGTGATACAGTATGTATATGCATTATTCTGTCATTTTATCCAAAGCTTCTGGTTCGGTAAATCCACTCTAACCTGACTACGCGAGCTTGCCCGATTAGAGAGGTCCAACCTGTATATAATGCATTAGAAAGACATGGATATTTTATGTTATACATACACACAGATTTCTTCAACAACATTGAGAGTTTACAGCAGGATGGATTATGAAAGATGATGAAAATTAAGTTTGGCTTTCATATTACGATAAAAAAGTAGTGTTTATTGACATTTTATTTGGATATTTCATGTGTGTTTTTTTGTGGTTTTTTTTTTTTTTTTGTAAACATTAAAAAAATATTCGGAGACGTAAAAAAATGCCAAATTTAACACATGGTGTATGCATGAACTAAAGGACTAAATAATATCATGTGCTTGAAATTGAGATGAAATGACACAGTAAACTTCCTATGGTGGGCATGATTTCCACTGATTTACAAATTTTGACTCGAATTTCGTTGAAAACTGACCCAGTTTAGCTGAATAATTTCAGGAAATGCAGTGAGTAGCCACTATAGTGTTAATACTGAACTTCCTGAAGAAGAAAGAGAAAAATATTTTTTTGTTCATTTCTATAACTGCAGGGTATTAATTAATCAAACCTCCAGGAAAGAAAAGTTGTTCACCCAAAATTATTTTCATACCAGCCATTTTTTTTATACTACATTATGGGTAAATGTGGAAAATAGAGTAACCGCAGTTTTGAAAAACAAAATGATCTCATTTTATGGTTACGGTAAGTTAATCCGTAAGCTACTATTGGAGTACAAGCAAATTTAAGCTTATAAATTTTTCTTGGGATAAATTGAAAGGCCTTGTATAAACAGAGTGTTCAGTAACATTTTCGAGGAAAACGCGTTTAAAGATCCGAACTTGCGCGTTTATGAACTACTTCTCACTTCTTTGTACCAATATATTTGCACATCTTGTTGTTTTGCTCAAAACCATTTGTTAGGAAGGTAGAATTGCACCAAACACATTCGAAAATGCTTCTAATTTACAAAATTGTTGCTTAACACCCTTTTACACCAGGCTCTTCAATTATGTTTATCAGGATAGGTAAGTGCACTTTTGACAACCAGTGATCTGAGTTTCTCAGTTTGCAGTAGTTAATGCTTGCAGTTATATGGTAATATAAAAATACGTAAATATGTTATGACACGTTGCACATATATTGAAGAGCATTCAATTCATCCAAAGGTGAATTAACGGGAAGGAAAAGCTACGGAGCTAGTTAAAGAGATAGAGGTCCATCTCACCAATGAGTCTTCTATACGCTGTCGTTTTAACGTCGCCATCGACCAAATTGATCAGTTCTTCGATATTAAAGGTTATTGTGTTTCTTTCCGACTGGAGGTCTGGATTCACCTTCCCTTTCTTGTAGTCTGCCATGGTTTGGTTTGTTGTTTCGCTGCTGCTGAAATGTTTGCAATGATTACAGGAAGTCGCCGTGGAAAGTGAACATTTGCGTTTGCAAGGCTTGAGGGCGTCGTCAGCTGTGAACTGACTTTTCCCTGTTACATAAAAACAGTTACTATCGTCGTTGTGTCGAGTTACATACAAAGGTCGGTGTAAAGCAAATTGTCAATCTGAAGAGATATTATTTCAGTAGGCCTACATTTTGTAATTTGAAAAGTTACTTTGATTAGACATAAGATAAATGATGCTTTGATGAAATGAAAACTTTGTGACCAACTTATTTTTTTATTGTTTGTTAACAGTTTGGAGATAATAATTTTGTTTATTCTATATGATACTATTGAATGACATGAAAAGTTTTTATTTGGACTTGTGCAGTATTGGGATTTTCCTGAACAATTCATTTTTTTTCCGTACTACACAAAAAAATAAACAGAAGTAATGGTTATTTTGTTTTTGTACATGTCTGTTTTCCACTTAATTTA
This sequence comes from Cryptops parisi, assembly GCA_034695005.1. Classification (NCBI taxonomy): domain Eukaryota; kingdom Metazoa; phylum Arthropoda; class Chilopoda; order Scolopendromorpha; family Cryptopidae; genus Cryptops; species Cryptops parisi. The sequence goes on along the minus strand of JAQIWH010001413.1, from coordinate 16,719 downwards.
TAATTGAATTTTTTTTACATTATGTAATGTCATTTTTTTTGCATCGTGTAAAAACAAGTGAAATGCTTCATTGTTATCAATGATCCTTTTTTTTCATCAAATTTCAAAATTTTAATTTATTTTTTAATGTCACTGATTTCCAATATTACATCCATTTACACGTGTTCATTCTACGAGAAAAAAATATTTAATTGCTTAGTAAATTACATACAATCTTGTAACTTTTGGGAAAAGATTGTTATTAATTTTTTCACCAAACATTACTCGAGTTATTAGTCTATTGATTGTATAATTACTTTGCATAACTACTCGATAAATACTGTTCTACACACGTGTACTTGTTTAGGTCAAAAAAACAATTTAAACACTTGAAGTTATTTCATTTATTAGAATTTCATGACGGTGGTTTTGACTTTTTTTTCATGAAGCTTTGGGAAACTTCCGTGAAACCTGGTAATCAAACGGCAAAGGATTTTTCAAAAATCGATGGTAGTAAATGGGTCGATATTAATCAAAGTTTCTGTTCAACTCAACCACAGTACTGCAGTTATATGAAACCATGTAGTTTTAGTTAGCATACATGTAGGCTACTATCACATGAAAGTTCTGTTTATGATTGTAATGAAATGGCAGAACGTCTATATGTCTGTCCTAGTAATACTACTGTAGTATTTTGTGACTTATAGCCCAGCCTTTCTCAATAAGAAATTCCAATTATTTTAATAATATGTATTCTTTGCAGCTTTCTTTTATTAATTTGTTTTAATTATTTTGGTAGATTCAGACATTAGCATTCAAAAAATTAAGTTATTGTTTCCCCGCGTGTTTTGCAGTTCTGGTGCTAAACAAATAAAATGCACACTTTGAAACCATTCTGTTTATGGTTTCAATGAAAAACCGTTTAAAAAATCATGGTTTTTATTGTTCATGGTATCTGTATCTTATAATACTGTTTTTCAAATTTAAGGGATTAATAAGACACGCTTTTTTGGTTTATATTATCTCGTTTGTTACTTATTGCACTATGTTACTTGGTGCATTTTTTTTATTATCATACACTGTTTGATTTACATTTACTTTTTTATCTGTATCTTACAAATTTCCGTTTGTAATCTTATGTCACCAGATTGATTTAAAGTACTCAAAAACAAGAAAGCACTTTTGTGAATAAATGAATTCATTATTGACAGCATCCATTTTGATCAGTTTTCATGCTTGCTCACCTATGATAATTGGAATGTGCCCACCATTGGAAATTTCATAAAATTGTAAGCTCGAAAACACAAACTATTCGACCTAGAAATTTTTGTCACCTTGAGAAATATTGAGAAACAATACATTTGTATGTTAAATTTGTTGTTTAATCAAACAATAACCATTTCCATAAACCCAAAATGCTGGATTTTGTGATAGGATTTCCAAAGGAAAATGAAATCTCCTAGGCAATCGGGTTTTATCAGTAATTGAGACAGGAAAAAGAGCAATAGTGTATTATCGAATTCATTTGCTTTGCACACGAGTCTTTGGAAAGATCACAAGACTTTCAGTACACCAAGTAGTTATAGTAATAGCTGTCGCATTAGACTTTGCAGGGACTAATGACCTTTATCCCAGATTTTGCACTTGAGTGCTTTTTTAGTGTCTATTTTTTTTTCTGTTTCTGCCTGGCATTGGAACGTGCCACGGGAAAGTGAACTAATAACAAAACATAGCCTGAGAACGGAATTGTAATTGTCATGGCTGACGATGCAGGCAAGTTGTCCTCCAACACAAACTCCCCCCTTCGTGGTGGCACCTACAGCGTATCATTCCAAGAACATTACACCGAAGTTACACCTTTGCTCACCTGCGAACAGCTGTCAGAAGACAATGTTTTCTTAGACCATCGACAGAACAACATGTCCGACGAAGACGGCAAGAAGAAAAGATCTCTGAGTGAGGATGATAGTCGAAAAGTTGCCAATTTGGCTCAAAGTTTCAACACTTATGGGACTGTAGGCAGTGAAGAAGGAAAAAGGTAATATCGTATGATGGTTAATTAGACTTGTGTAGTATAGTATGATGGTTAATTAGACGTGTAGTATAGTATGATGGCTAATTAGACTTAGGTAGTATAGTATGATGGTTAATTAAACTTACTAATTGATTGTAATCGATTATGTCAAGAAAGTGCCATAGATACTTGTACATCGTCTTTGATTGATTGTAGCTTAACTAATGACCAGAAGCTACCAAATATAAAGATTTGAGTAGCATTTAGTCAAGTTGTTGGAATACCAATAACGAGTTGTCTGGATGTACAAGAAAGTGCTTAGGTGATTTCAGTCCTCCACGTGGAACTGGTTAATCGCCAAAAGGCATTTTGCACACAACTGCAAAATGATACTTTCAATATGATTTCAGAATGTCATTGGCATCGACAGATAAAATGAGATGAGTAATTTCTCTAATGCACATTGTGGTGTAGTAATGCTGTGAATAACCGATTCTGTAGATAAAGTGAGGTATATCATGTAATATTTTCATGATTGGTCATTCACCTCACGTTTAAGTTCCTTTGTGAAATTTCCAAAGAAGTCACCATATCCTGATTTTGCTTATATCCTTTTAAAGAGAAACTGCAATTAAGGAAATAGGTGTGCATTTGGTTTTGTTGGGTAACTAAACTGATACGGACTTTTATGAAGGCGCGTTTACACGATGATAGTTTCGACGATAGTGCTGTCAAGATAGCGACAACTATTTTCGTGTAAATAAGGCTTCTCATACAGTAATATTAAAAATATTATTGCAAATTGTAGAACACAGTCAAAAAATTAAATATTAATGTTCATATTAGACATCATTTATACGAAGATAACTGTGGCTACAGTCGCTGTCATGACAGCAACTATCGCCAAAACTACCATCGTGTAAACGCGCCTTTACTGTGAGTTAAACTTTGGTTGGGAACTATTACAGTTCGTAGAAGAAAAAAATAAAAGCTTTATCATAAAAATATTTTAAGTTTAAGTTTAGCCATGACTTGCTGCCAAAGATCAGCATTAATTTACATAAATGAATTTGTACATTAGTGGATGAAATTTTGAATTCAAATTTTGGATTGAAATTAAATTGATGAATTTTAGTAAGCTCTACGAAGTCTGCATAACTTTTGTAATTATAGGTTGTTGTCTTTAGTTAGTCTGGTATGCATTTATGTTCTGTACGCTTTTTTAGTGTTGCAATCCATTAAGTTTTTTGCATTTTTATATTTCTTGGACCTTCAGTTATAATTGACAGGAAAGTCATGACATAAATTTCCATTGATGCATTTATGTATGGTAAGTACTACGGGATTAATGGGTTTGTGAGGTTGAAAGGGATAGTAATCGGATGTATTGTAGATAAAGGTTAAAAGCTATGTGGGCAGGATCACTAAAAGGTTGCTACTGGTCATTAATGGATTGTGTAGAAAGTTCGCGTGTCATGGTAGTTTTAACAAATAGTCCACGAAAAACTTGAGTATGTGACATTAATAGGATAAGGTATTTGCACTGCAATGATGTGATATTAGTACAAAGTGGTGTGACATTTACGTTGAAGATGTGAAAATGTAATTAAAAAGTTATGAATATGTAATTGTTAATTTTGAAATGGCTCTACCTATTGAGACAGAGTAGAAAGATAAATAAAATTTGGTGACAAGTTTATGTGTTCCATTGTGAAAGTTGCCTTTTTTGTCAGAACAAATTTAACTCTTTCATCCTCAATTTTTTTTCATTTGAAATTAAGACAATTTCAAACTTGTTGAGAATTAAATAATTTAAACGACAAAGTTTGCAGTTCAACTTGCAATGACTTTAGATCGTCCATGTAACTTAGTCTTGGCCTTAAACATGATACATGTTATCACGTGAACGCTGTCATTGGACTTGAGCAATGCTGATGGATGCTGACTGATGATTATTTCAGCTCAGTGGATGTCATGAACTTCCCTGTACAGTATTTAGAAAAAATGTGCGAGATATATATCACATAGTTTTCTATGGATGTCACCTTGGTGCTGTGTGCAGTATCTTACTTTTCTACTGATAAAGGCCAGAAAATTGTGACCTAAGACAGTCTTAGTGCCGTCTGCAAAGATGACTTGGCCAGCTTCAATTCTGAAAAGTTTATTCTGTCGTTGGTCCGGTTGCAAATATCCAGCTATTGATATCTTGAACGCTAATTTCAAGTATTATCGCAGGGAAAATTGCATTTCGGACATTTTTGACAAATTTCAGGAACTTCGGTTTATTGAGTGTTATTACTGAGTTTGTTTGGCCATGAAGCCTGAAAAAATACCCCTGTAAGTATCATTAATACGTACAAAATTGTATCATCTGTCATTTCATTTTTCTCCAACTCCAGGAAACGTTGAAGTTTATTTTTTTTTAATGACTTATGGTGCTGATGAGCAGGCTCATAACAAAACTTAGCTACAAATACCGCAATTGCTTTTATAATTATGAAATGGTAACACACTGATGAAAACTGCGAACTCGTAATTGAATGTATTAATCAGTATACAGTGGTTTTTTCCTACTGATAACACCACAAATTTGTAATTTAAAGTTGTAGTGCCATCTGCAAAGATGATTTCATCAGCTTCAATTCCGAAAAGTTTATTTTGGCTCAGTTACAAATATCGTTCCCCATTTGTATCACAATCGTTGTTCAATAATAGTTCCAAATACTGAACTATAGTTCAGATTCAAATACTGCCACTGGTGTGATGATTTTTTAAATGATTCATTGTCATATATGTTTACATGTTTCTCAGGTCTCCTAAAGTAACAACAAAAACTTAATATTTTAAGAAAAAAAAGTCATTGTTTCTAAACGTCTTTAGTATGGTCACCGGAAAACTTGAAAGTATGTAATACAATAGAATCCATTTATTACAATCACGGATAATGCTATCAATTGTATCGTTATCGTTAAAAAGCGTCAGTCCCAAAGTGATCACAATAACAGGCTTCCACTGTACACATTCAATTTATATTATTTACACAAAGTAAAAGAACAGGTTAAATACAGCATCAGTTGAAAAGATTTGTTTCAACAGATTATCTTTTATTTTAAACTGTTCTTTTTGCTTGAGGAAGCAAAACACCTCAAAATTTGAGAAAGTGATTGTGGAAACATGAAACATGTTTTAAGGAGTTTACTTAAATAAATAAATAAATTGCTGTTTAAACACAAATTCTTTTAACTTATCATTGATGTGCAGGGTTTCCATCATTGCAATCTGATAGCCACTTGTCACATCATTTCTTAGTGTGCTGTAATATTATGTTCTACATGAAAGTCAATTTCTTTTAATATAATATATTTGATTTCTTTTCTTTTAGGTTAAAGTCTTTTAACTATGATGGCCAATCTCCAAAATACCAAACTGTTACAAAGAAGGATTCGCTTGTTCTGTGTAGTCATGGATTCGAAGTCGGTACCAACGCATGCAATGAGTGTACTTCACAAGTGGAAAATGGATTACATGTGTAAGAAAATTTAACTGTCGTTTTTTGTTAACAACAAACAATATTTGTATTTAGAGTGTAATCTTTTACTCACATACAATATTTAGTGTTTGACTTGGCATTATGTTTATTTCATACATTTTTACAACTTATGACCACGAAGTATGGAAATTAAAATAGTAGATATTTTATTATTCTGGCTGATATATTGTTGCATTAGTTTAGATATTATATTGAAAAACATTGTTAAAAATATTAATTTTAAAAAAACAAACAACCACATGTTAAAATTGAATTTGGTAAGCATGGAAGGAAGTTCTCAAGATGATGATGATGATGTTAGTAGTGATGAAGTTCATACGGCGGAATCCAATCCTTTACTTCAGAGGTGTACAATAGTTTCTATATTCTTAACAATATTTTGAGCAAATGATACATAACATCTGTTATGTACATTACTTAACACTATTATTGTAAATTGTAACTTATTACATGAGGAGTCATAAAGTGTAAAGGGTATTATTGGTATCTTGCGAATTTGACAAGATGGAGTTGTGATGGATTTTTCTTTTAGCCATGTTTAATGCGAGATATTGAAAATAGCTTCAATAGTAGTAGTAATTACATTTTAGATTGCTTTACAGTATGCACTGGTTATGTATGTACACATCATTTTACAGATCGCGATCTCAAACAAATGGTCATAGTCCGAGTAGCGACCATTGTCACGTTGCAACTTACACTCCTGTTGATAAAGCCGCACGGCGAAGACTGATTACAGCTAGTATTTTGTGTCTTGTTTTTATGACTGGTGAAATTATCGGTTCGTAAACACAAAGTTGTTTGTATATTGGTTATTGCCACTTAAAACAATGCTATTTGGATGTTTTTATTAATGCCACTTAACAATTTCATTAGGTGGTTATATAGCTGGTAGCTTGGCGATTATGGCCGATGCGGCTCATCTTCTTACGGATTTTGCTTCATTTATGATCAGCTTGTTTTCATTATGGGTGGCATCTAGACCAGCCACAAAAAGAATGAGTTTCGGCTGGCACCGAGCAGGTAGATCACAATCTTTTCATTTTTGCAACTTCATTCTAAATTGTTTGTACGAAGTAAGAGTTCTTTTTTATTGAAAGTCTCTTAGCGCCATTATCCTTGCACCAGTTCACAAACTTAAACAACTTTTGATTAGTTACGAATGACTGAACAAACTGATTCGTTGTCGTTTCTTTTTATCTTGGTGCATAATCTACAATGTATTTTCATTTTATGTATGGTAACTTTTTTTTTAACCTACAACTTTCTGGCATTTCCACGTTTGTTTGCAGAAGTAATGGGTGCATTGATATCAGTGTTACTCATATGGGTGGTGACTGGAATATTGGTGTTCTTGGCTGTGCAGAGGATCATCAACAAGGAGTATGACATCGATGCTCAGGCCATGTTAATCACTTCGGGTGCTGCTGTCGGTGTAAATATACTGTAAGATTTTATTCAAATTAAGATTCTGTGCAACTTTGCATTTGAATATATTTGCAGGCAATGATTTTTTTTTTCTTCAAATAGAATGGGAGTAGTTTTGTTCTGCCAAGGTGGTAGCCATGGTCATAGTCACTTGGGTGGTTCGAGCCATGGTCATAGTCATGGAAAAGGCAAAGATGGTGGTGCTGAAGACAACATCAATGTCAGGGCTGCATTTATTCATGTCATTGGCGATTTTCTACAAAGCATTGGAGTGTTTATTGCTGGAATCATCATATTCTTTAAGGTTGGCCTTAATTTTAATGTTGAAACAAATACAGATTTAGTTACAATAAGAGATCATCGAACGTTTTTCAACTTGGCGTCGTGATTACTAAGGGTATACAAGTTTATCAATATCTTTTATATGAAGTTTGAGTGTGATATGCTATGTTTGGTATTGCATATTATTTTGTCATCCACTTTTTGTATATTGAAACACTTTTTTGTTCCTACTTATCAATGTATTGATGACCCTGTACATCTTCATACATATTTGAATGATTTGCGACTCATTCAATATAATATAATATAATATAATATATATAATTCAATATAATTGCATTAATTTATGTATGTATTATATATTTTAGCCTGATTGGGGTATCACGGATCCAATTTGTACATTTCTGTTTTCCGTCATTGTTTTGGTTACAACGATCACAATTTTGAGAGATGTATTGACAGTTTTGATGGAAGGTAGTTCTATTTTTTTATCATGTTTTGACGACCATATTTTGCTTGCTGGTTAAATGTTCAGTCATGTTGACTTCAAATTTTAGGCAAACCTAAAGGCATCGATTTCAATGAAGTCCAAACGACATTTTATTCCATTGATGGGGTTGTCAAAGTACATAATCTAAGGATTTGGTCACTCAGCATGGATAAAATTGCAATAGCTGCTCATATTGCAATCAGTAAGTGATTTTTTCTTTATAAAAAACATAATTTGTAATCTTAACCTCAATGTTAAATTAGTTATTACTGTATACTAGTGAATAGCCCGTCAAAAATGACGGGAACGTTATGTATTCATTTAGCTCATATTGCTGCGCAATACTCGCTACAGTTGGAGTATTTACTTTTTATTTTGGAATTTTCACACACGGTGGCGCTGGTGAGGCAGCACGCGCTTGTAAATAAAATCTTCACTGGAAGCAAGGTTGTTTCTATAGAAACAACCTTGTTGGAAGAAACAATTGCCAAATTGTTATAGAAAGATTGCCAGATTGTTATAGTTTGTTAGATTGTTGTTGTTGTTGTTGTTGTTATAGAAATATAACTGATGAGGAGGAGGAGCAGGAGAAGGAGGAGAACGCAGATTTTGCATTTAATAACAATTAGATTCTACTGTTAGTGTACAATCCATTATTTTGTGAAATATCCTAGTTAAGATTTAACATCTTTTTAGATGTTAAATCTAAACTGCTTTAATACACGGTATCTTACCATATAAATGAGTATTAAATAATGCTTAAAATATTATTTATTACTTAAGTATTAAGCTAGTATGTAACTAATTTAAATATTTTCAGAAATAATAGATTTAGCCGTAACACAACGACACAACACGCTGAATGTTTAAGTAGACAGTTAACGTTTTATAGTAGTTGGAAACCCGATTTGAACAATATTTACAACTGACATTTTTATGCTGGCCTATATATTTTAATTTAAAGATAAATGGGTCTAAAGTTGCAAGTTTATGGCCAATATAAATTCAATCGAAACATAAAAACAGTACACGTTGGTGACGTATTTGAGCAATAATCCTCGTGCCAGGTTCAGAACCCAACTGGCCAATCGGCCACAAATAAAATTGTGCTCGTGGTATCGGGTGACACTTTGAATGCCACCTAAACCCCCCTTGTTAGATAGCCAGTAGGATTTGTCTTTCGTTCGACCCGAAATCCCTGATGGAGTTGAAGACAATCGAAAGGGTGGTTAAGTGGGCTTTCACTAAAGCTGGACTGTGATTGGTCGGGACAGCGCGTTTCTCGTCGCCACCGCGTATTCATCATGTAAATTAACCTCCACTCTTTTTCGGTAAGGAAAATTTTCGCTAACAGTAATTAACGATCGGATAAAAGTAAAAAAAAAAAAATGAAAGCCAGTACCGAAAAAAGAAAAAAAAAGTTAAGTTGCAGACAGTGTTTAGCATCGATTCGTTTTCGTCTTCTTCTCGTCAACCTTTTACCCCTCGCTAATCTTTTCTGCTTCTCCCAATTTTTTTCCAGGGGTCTTGGATCCAAGTCGTCGTCGTTGTCGTCGTCTCACTCGCTTAATCCCTTCAGTTTAATTACCCCTTTACTCCATCTTGCGCAAGATGGAAAAGAAGGAGGACGAGGATTACCGGTTGCCGATAATCTCTCTCTCTCTCTCTCTCACTATATACCCCCAACCCCTTTTCTGTTCTCAAACTCTTTTCCCCCTCCTCCAACTTCGATTATTCTTCAAAGTTTCATGTTCTACTATTTCCATCCCCTTCACTACTCTTTCTCTCTCACACACACACACCCACACAGGCACACGCAACGATGTTCAGCTGTTTTATGATGTGCAAAGGATTATGGGTGGCGTGGTTGCTATCTAGAGGCGATTTAACGCGCACCACAGAGTTTTGGTGGAATTAACCGATGAATCAATTGGTAGACGAAATTGCTCCGAGGTTGTTGCCACCACGTTTACTCAGATTGGTACCATTTATCAGTAAGCTAGAATTCTTTAAGGATGCAAAGAATTTTTGGGTTAAAGTTTTTGCACTAAATACACAGACACACGTTCATATATCGTATAGAATATGTGTACGAGTGTGTATGCACCCTTTTTTACCTAGTCTCTTTTTGTCTCTACTTATTATTCTCTGCTCTATCTCTACTTATTATAAAATACAAAGTCTGCATTGTGTATGGTTGTTTATAACTTGGGAACCACTGAACCGATTTTGATGCAGTTTTGTTCTATGTGTTCCTTAGTTAACAAATTTTATTATAGGCAACTCACCATCACGTTACATAATATAGGGGGTGGGCAGAGAGAGGTGAAACGCTGCCCTCCCACCGAGGGACACGGGGTGGGCTCAACCTGCACAGCTATAAAAGGTTATGTAGGTCAACTACCTTTTTCTTTCCATTACCTGAAACCAAAGCTTCACGTTTTTCTCCATTTCTGTTTATCCCCACAAAAGCAAGAGCTGTGCTCAAAACTTTGCGCTCAAGCTATGTGCGTGATGTATCTACTACCACACTTCAACGCGGGCGGAGCCGCGGGTACGGTTAGTATATATAGTACATTCACGTAATATATACAGTACAGTATATCCAGAATGTCGACAACAGAGATATACATTCTATTGTGTAGCTGTAGCATCATCAACAACACTATGCTTTTTTTGTTGTAAGTAATGAAAAATTAAAGAATTTAGAAATGGAACCTAATTCTTCCCCTAAGTGTACAACCATACGTAATTCTTGATTTCGTAATTATAATTGAAACATCAATTCTCGGAATTGTGTCATCTGTAATGGTGATCAGTGATCACATTTCATGACGATTATGATGAAGTTTATTACATCCCATGGAGACAATACAATAAAATTGAAATTTTTCTATGCAATGAATGCTTTTTAAAAATAGAAACAGGTGTTTAGGCACTTCTGCTTTACGCAATGAAATGATATTGATAAAATATGGAAGGGTGTTCCATTCAGTAAAAATGTTGTAAAGATATCTGTGTTGTGAGAAAGTAGTAATAATGTTAGGTAAGATCAGAGTATATCGATGAAGGTCTTGTATAGTAAAAGTGTCAGTGATGCAGTTATTTAAATTGTGTAATAGATGAGTGTTATTGCGAAGGCCACGGAAAATATCTAAAAGTCTGTGGTATGTGATCGTTTGTTTTATTGTTAATAATTCGTATTCGGAGGAATGTTGATATTGATTGATATTTAGCTAGGCCAAAAAGGATACTATTAAACGGTTGAATGAAACTTGTAATCGGCGAATCTGATACATAGGAACATCTGCCCAAATGGAAATTGCTTAAGTAATGTTAAGAGTAATTTTAGATTTTATAAAGAGCAATTTTTTTGTATGATAAAATGTTCTTGAGTCTTTTTGTAAGATAAATATTGCGATTGATAAATTTAACAATTTTATCAATGTGGAAAGAAAAATTTAATTCTGCATTAAACCAAACCCCCAGAATTTTGATTGGATTTGAGTATTCAGAAGTCGGATGGTTTATGGTAAGTTTGTTGGTTTTGAGGTGATTAAGGGTAAGGCCTGATTTAGCACACCATTGAGATATAGCAAGCAGATTGGATTCGACATGGTACTTGTTAATATGTGTTTCAAATTTTGGATAGCAGTATACTAGAATATTATCATCGATATAAGTATATATTTTTGCATGTAAATTTATGTTATGTATTTGGTTGGCAACCAAGAAAAAATTTCATACGCGTGTTCAAATATGTGTCCGCCATTATGACTGATAACATTATTTTAAAAATCGTGTGACGTGTTTCTTGTAAACTAAAAAGACACCCTGTTTATTTTCATTTCTATTCATTTCATCCATATAAAAAAAAATTACTTGATAAAATTAGAATAAACTTAAGACAGGGGGCGCCACTAATCATCAAAATGTGTGTAAGAAACGTTCCAAATAATTTTGATGTTTATAAAAACTGAAAACAAATTCATAAAAAAAAAAAAACTGGAATATTAATTTTGCTAGTGCAAATAAATATAATAATTTTATTGTTTAGCTGATGTGCATTGAGGTTTCCATTAAAAAAGGAAGATAGTCTAGCCTACATCCGCATCAGTTCGTATACTAGTTCTCTTGATTTTTATTTAAAAGATTTACGAGTTAGTGACAACCACGATTGCCAACGACGAGTAATTTATGTGTACGTAGCCTGTTCCAGTCAAACTTTAGCCATCGATAAAAATCTTTTGAAAGCCTCTCCATGGACTCTCAAGAGCCTACAGGGTGGCCAAAAGACCACACATAACGTTAGCTAAAACTAGTATAAACACAATAAAACTATTTTTATATAAAAGTCACGAGTGTTGGTTTTTATAATCATTGAAAGCGATTAGTACATTCTTTCGATTTGTGTACACAATATTATGTTTAAATTTGTGTTAAGTTCAATTGAAACCTAAGCATAGTGTAAGACTGTAACTGTAATGGTATAGCCTAGATAAAAGCAGCACAAAGTGCAAGAAATTTTTCCGACTGTCAAGTGGTTACAATAAAATTAATGAATTTGATACCTAACACCATGTGAAACTAAAACTAAAATTTAACCTATGAAAAAAGTTGAATAAATCGAATCTCACGTTTAAAGATAAACATGTTCCAAATGTCCAACTAAAACCGTCAATAACAGCCTTCAAGCATTTTTGGTCCAATATTGAACATTATTGAACATCGAAGTATAAAGCTGACCACCCCATAGCTTCAGTTCCTTAACAAAAGCTAACAATTCACATATTTTTAACTTCTGTCAGGAATGATAGAAAATGCAGATTCATGTAATAGTTTAAATTTTGAAAATACAGAAATATATAGCTATTGACTGTTAGCTTTTGTTAGTGAATTGGAGCTATGGCATGGTCATTTTTATAATTTGATGTTTAATAATGTTCACAGTTTTGTCAGTGAATGTGTTTTGTTGTTGATTTTCTTCGAAATAAACTTTCACGGCACCCGAAGAAACGATTTTGGAACACTCTGTAAATTCGTCGTCACATTTTCAATTATCTACACATTGAATACGTTGTTCTTTTAATATCATTCTTTTTTCATGTGCACTTTCCTTCATATGATGGAAGGAACTCTGTCTTATAAAGTTTGTATACGTCCTTTTGGTTCACCCCGTACAAACTCGCGCGCTCACTTTATATACAATCTGTATTTTTTATGCTTATCTTGGTCGATCATCATACTCAATCGTTAGCATTCTTTTATCTTCTTTTTTTGTGTGTGTATTGTAGTACATCTCCGGGTACTGGTACTAGCATTACCCCCAGATCCCCAGTTTTCCTCGCGGGTATATCCCAACAACAGACAACATAACTCAATCACCGGGAGGAGGGATTGGAGGCGCCTTCCAAATTGAATTTTCCTTCCCGACGAGCACCAGGGCTTTTCGCCTTTATTTACATCATCTCGACGACGCACCTGCTGTTGCCCTAGCGACAGACGACTCCACCGACCATGACTTCTACCCCCTATGTCGTCCTGGAAACTCACAACCTCTCTTTTCCTTTTCCCTCACATTATCCGTAGCGATTTTTGAAAGAAATTAGGTTGACCTTTTCTGCGTCGGTCCCGGACAACGACATTACTGTGCAATAAGAACTGAGAGAACATGAAGTCTGTTAAGAGTTGAGGGACCTGCTCGCGAGGCTAATGGCCAGAGCAATCCCTGAACTCTATCGGTGCATAATTGAATAGAGGAGACCCAGAGTGATGGGTGCCTCACTCTTATAGGATGTGAAGCGTTCTCGTGGACTTTGAGAGGAAAGCTTTTGCTGTTGCTGCTTCAGGGTTTCATCGAAACTAATGGAAACTTGTTACGCTTGTTTACGTACTACTATTAAGACCCCTGAGGCTTTATACTTTTTTCTTTTTGGGGACAGAAAATTCTGGGGACCCCGGACATGATGATGGATCTTTTGGAGGGGGTTTCTTGTTGAATGTCACCTTTCGACTCACAAAAATGATGACCAGATAAAGCCAAAAAAAAACGAATAGAAAAAGGAATGTTACAAAAAAATAACTGTTCTAAACTTTAAACGAGATACAATATTATAAAAAAAAGTGTTTTAAAGCCAACTTTTTTAATGAATGGTATGAATGTAGTGTATTGTTGCGTTTGCTATTGTTGAAATCCAAAACAACTTCCCAAAGCGTTTTCTTTTCGCTCGCCCGTCCTTCTTACCTATCTATCACTTTTCACCTCATACACAAAGTGAAGTTACAGAAAAAGTGGGTTAAAAAAACAAATTGAAGGGCTCCGGGAAATATGATAATAAGCTACACTTTTTCTAGAAATTACATTGTGTAGTTCCACAGTACTGTTTCTGTTACTTCACCATTTCCTGGATTTTCTAGAAAATGACAGTATAATATAAAAAATAACTTTTTTGTTCAGAATTTCTCTCCTGAAAAACGATTCTCCTGAACAATTTAAAAAATATGGCTTTTGACTATGGCTTATATTGCACGAAGACCTTCAATTATATTCTACTCAAGCTACTACGATAAGAATGACCATTATAACCTTTTAGAATTGCTCATTTAGTTGTTGCCCATTGTAGAGATTTGTTATTAAAATTTGAATAAATTATCGCTGTAAAAGTATGGGAATACTTGAAAAACACGGAGTCAAAGATTAGAAGTGGGTAGGTAACTACACTTAGGCGCCAAAATCAAACTCGCGCCAATGTTACCACGACGTTGTATTGAGCGCATTATAAAAGTTCTAAACCAAGCCAATTCAAACTCGGTAGAAACAAGGCTGCTTCTCACATAAGTTTCAAAACCAAACACATGCTGATTAACTAATAACAATCAAGTGTGAATATTTAAATAAAATTCATTCAAAAATTTTAAACACCAATAAATTGTATGTAACTTAAACGAATTAATAAACGTTACATGAGCGCTTTCGTCTTATTCAATTCTCAAAATGTCAACGAATCTGGTAGTGAAAAGTTTACTTTCCCAGTCGATGGGACTTTATTCGGTTATCATGTTGCTACACAAAAAATAGCAGAAACCGGAACAACGATGCATTCTATTTGCTTCATATCCGTGTTGGAAACCTTATCTAACCACAATTACATCAGTGCCATTTTGTGGGCGAGTTCAATTGTGATTTTTAAGCAATGTGTTGATGTTTTACGCCATTGTTTCTACGGCTTACAACTTTGTGGGTTTCATGTCTATTTATTAGAAGATAAAAAAAAGTTCAGATCGGCGAGAAAAGTGACCATGGGCAAACTTAGCCGCTGATGCTGAAAGTGAACAAATTGAATTAGTCAACGTTCAAGAGCACACCATTGAAACTAAATACAAGTTGCCACACGAACATTTGCTGTTCAATTTTAGCCTCGCTATAGGGTCACAGTAATTACGTGATGATGCATTTAAAAACGACTGAATTTAACCCCCTTCACAATTCGCTTGTCAATTTTAGTTTCTTCTTAAATTCTTAACATTGAAAAAAAAAATTAACAACGTATTGCAACGTCATATCCAGAAATCAATATTGTTTTTGCCTAATAAATCATACTTTCGTTAGTTTATGTAACAGGACTGTAAAGTGTTTTTTAGCATGTATTTACGGTATTAACTATGTAATAGAACTTTCAGGTACTTTCCGGTTATAGCCAGGTCCAGTCTGATGTTGCTATTTGCTGGTACTTAATTATGAGTTCATTTTGCGGGTTTTGTAATACAATACTTTAAGTCGACTTTCTGTATAATGATGTTTTTAGAAATCTATAATCTACTGTATGTAGTTCTACAGTAGATAAAATTGGCTCATTAATTACATTTGGCATTTACTAACCCAGAGTTGTTTTAATTAGCAGTTTAATTAGTTGACCTATGGGTATGGTCCACCCTAATCGCGATCAACTATCTTGACTATAATCGTAATAATTGACAAATTCAAACATATACTACATTTTCGCAACTTATCTATCCTACAGAGATTAAGATGGACCATACCCAAAGGTCAAACTGCTAATTAATACAACTCTGAATTAACCTAATAAATTCTTAAGTCATATCAATATTTAATCCAATATATACTAAATAACTGTATAATAAATTACTTATTGCTATATTATAATTTAGGTATTGATTCTACTTTTAGGTAGAGTCAAAATATATAAACTGAATATATAAACTCAAATATTTCCCACTTTGACAAAGTATTTTTATGAAATAAAAAATTTCATACTGGCAAATTATAATCTAGAGAAAAACATCCGTTAAATAAAAATTTCAAGTTTAAGATGTAGACTGTACAACCATAAAAGTTCAGCATCTTGTTAAGCGAAAAATTCACCAAAATAACTTTTTCACTTCGAAAATTATAAACAGAGACTTCATAGACTGAAATGATTTACTGCCAAGATATAAACGAAAAAAAGAATGACAAATTTTCTTCCAAATTTTCCAAGTCCGGGGAGTAATAAATTAACTTTCTAAAGCAGTTGAACTAATAAGGGCCAAAAGAGTGTGTTTACGTAATAAAAAGAAAAAAAAAAGGGATAGTCATCCGTCAAAATCCTGTTTTCCACTTCCACTGGGAAAACTCGGAATCGACCCCCTTAAGTTCTGCTATCAAGACTTGTTTTTCCCCGAGTAACAAGATTCGACTTGGGAATACTCTTGCTCATTAACTCCACAAACTGACATTACACCCCCCAAAGAAACCTACGCAGATAAAAAAAGTATTACCCAACTTTCTGAGTTTGAAAGTAAGACGACTTGGCGGCTTGTGAATTAGATTTACTTTTAAATCTATAATGTTTTGAAATTACCATAATTTCCGAACACAATGCACAGTATATATTATAATAGTACTAGAGGTTAACCCGTGCAGAAGCACGGGTGGTAATAGAATCGAATCCTAATTAAATAAACAAATGCGTAAAA
>JAQIWH010001412.1:0-31962 GCA_034695005.1 Cryptops parisi | reverse complement strand
ATATGATGATGAAATGGGAAATGATTAACATGGAACAGGGTTTTAAGATGCAGGAAAAAACGGGAAAACCCCGAGAAATCCTGCCCCCGTGGTGTCAGACCCCGAACTGAATCCACATGGCACGAGTGGAAGGCGAACACGCACCACTACCGGCAGAGGTGAACGCTCTGACCACCAGGCCACCACGGGGCCTACTAAGCCTTGTTTAGGCAATGTATAGAATTAGCATTAGAACAGCTACGTTAAGCAAGCACTCAGGTTAGATTTAAATTTAGGCCTAAATTTGGATATAAATTGGTTTTCTAGAGAAAGCGTTATTAACCAACTTAAACTAACCTTACCTAAATAGTTGTATACAATAGTTATTTCATATTTCGTCAAAAAAAACTAAAAATTCTATAGAATTCCTGGATTCCATACATCGCGGGTAATGCATAATTTATATTTCATACACTAGAAATCAATAATCAGCTTAAAAATTTGAAACAAATGCTGACAAAAAATTTTAACAGCACATGAAAGTATATGTGCTGTTGATTTAACGTTTTAATCTTTGAAACGTTAAATGACTAATTAATGTGGCAAAAAATCAAAATATAAGATATCAGAAAAATGTCAACCGAAATCATTAATCATGATAAAAGCCTAACTCAACACCCCAAAATAAAGACTGAAGTGATTATTTTAGAAGGAAACAAACAAGAGCACTTTTTAAGAAAAAAAAATATCAGTTGGAAAAATCTCTAAGCAACTTTTGCGAAATTAATTGAACAACAACCCAGAAAAATAAAATAACGATAATAAAGAAGATGAAGTCTCAATTGAGCGGAAGCAATCAAGACACTGTTCACACAAATTCGCTACGTTCATTGGAAAAAATGTGAAATTCAAAATGATAAAAAAAGTGAAAAATCAATAAAGGAAATTAACACACGACTAATTTTAACATTCATTCACCATGCAAGATTAATAAAAAGCACAATTCCTAATTTTAACGTGCGAGTTACCAACAAGCCATTTTTATGCAGTTATAATAATGCCATCAATATGTCACAAAACAAAAAGACAAAAAGAACAACCAAATGTCAATGTGTCAAACGAAGTTCGCAGTGACATTTATTAAACAAAATGTGAAAATGTTAATGAACTTCAGCGAGCGATGAAGTCGATAAATCTGCTTGGCGGTCGTTAAATTATGAAATCCGTTGTAAATTATACAAGACACGATTTACGACTGTTCTCTTTCTGCGACTAAAACCCGTCAAGAGAGTTGTGAACAACAACGGATGCTAATGCGAGGTTTCGTGGAACGAAAATTGAGATGGTGAAAACTATACAGGAACAAGTACACGATTAATAGATAGCAATAATGGCAGTGCACTCATCATTGAACCTGGAGAGGAAAGTGGTCACCATTCATTAGTGCTAACGTCGGCAGTTTATGACGACATAAATCGGAAGCGGTTTCTCCCCAATCTTAACAGCATCCACTGAATGCAATCCCTAAATTGGTGGCCTTTTTCGTTCTACTTAAACGAAAATCAAATGAGTTTTCTAGCTTCACTTAATCCAGTAGTATCACAGCCTAGATCTACAAAATCATGTTGACACTTAATGAATCATCATTTTGTGCTGCTATATACAGGGTGAGTCAAACGTACGGTTCCATGAAAAAATTCGAAAGGCTATTTGTAGTAATGAAAATGAGGTCCATCGCATTGTCACATTGGAAACAGTAGCTATGAAGTCATATAAAATTGTAGCAATAAGTCCATAATGTCATAATACAGTGTCGATCATTTATTTCCAGTAATCCAACCAAAATAAAAATAGCAACAAAACATATAATTAGCAAAATATCAAAATAAAGCACAAGCTTCCAGCATTACCTAAGTATATTGCAGTGAAGTGTATACAACACATATGAAGTATCACTGCAATCTTTGCACATACCAGCAGGCCTACTGACGATTGACGAACCATTGATTTTGAAATTGGATTTTCAAAGAATTTTAAAATGTTTAAAGATCTGTAGTCACGAGTCATAGCATCACACAAAACATATTTAAGACGACTCGTTTTTAAAATTATACCTTCAGCAATACTTCAACTAACAACATTGCATTCTGGTTTCTGAAATAACCTTCCATAATATAAAAGTATGACCATGAAATGGACACTCAATAGTCAGCAAAATAACTGTTCTGCATATGTAAAACCCTAACTGTTCTACAAATGAAAAAAAAAGAAATAAGAAGAACTAACTGTTCAATGAATAAAAGTAATGAAAATAAGAACTGTTCTACGTAATAAACACAAGTGATAAAAATTCAATTATTCAGGTATTCCAACTTTATTTTAGAACATGTCTCTGGTGACGTCAAAAACAATTGTTTATTCTCATGAATATCAAATATCAAATGAAAAATGAAAAAGAATAACCAGTGAAGCAAACTGGTAACGAAAACTACTGGAAAGATCACAGAGTTTAAATGTTAAGAACAGAAGTGCAAGATTTATTATTTTCCAATTTCCATATTCAATTTTCTGACTTTCATTTCGTTCTAAGCTGAATCCAACTGCAAAAAAATTTTGTTTGTGTGTGTGTGTGTGTGAGTGCGCAAATAAAATGTAATGCTCCACAGAGAAACAAGCAAAGCCGGAAAAAAATCCTGTGATAAATTTAGCATTTTTTTTTCTGCTTGCTTTTTGAAACAGCAGCAAAAGCGGAAGCAAATGCACAGAATCAAATAAATTTCTCGAACAGATGGAGAAATGTCACCTCAAAGCAAAACTTTCGGGATTTTCATGTTTTCTATTCATTAATCATTTCCCTCCGCACTTTCCAAATTGAACAGTGAAGAAAAAGTTTTCTTTTGCTTCTTTGTCACTTGCCTTTTAGCATTGTGTTCCAAGTAAGAGAAGTGGGAAAAAAAATGGGAACCCAAGCTTTCAACCAAGATTGTTTTTGAAGCTGCAGTGCTTCTAATAAATTTAAACATGGCATCATCATGGGACATAGAATCAATATGAAATGTTTTCAAAACTGTTTTTGACACCAACGGTTACAAAAAATGTCACTCGTGACTGGAGATAATTTGAAGTAAAGATAAATAATATGCAAGTGATAATTTTCAATGATATACTATGGAATTCAAAACTTGGTTGAACATGAAAAACTAAATGAAATATGGAGTTCAGAGTAAATGGGTTTAAGATGTTCTGTATGAAATCATCAACTTTTTAAATGAATAAACAGTTCAGATGTTTTCCACTAGTTTTGATTCAACATCCATGGAATTGGTTCATTTATTCAACATAACATTGGAATATTCTGCAGTGAAATATGCTGTCAAGCAGAGATTTCATTAAGAAATAACAATTATTGACAGGCTCGATGAAGTAACTGGTCAGCTTCAATTTTTAAAATTTTAGATAAGGTATTTTCCATTTTACACATTACACGTAAGTGACACAGATAAAACGTATAATAACAAGGGTGCGTAAACAATAAACAAAATTTAAGAATCTCACAATATGCTATTCTGAGAAAAAGTGACACTATCTGCCAGCAAAAATTGGAGCTGACCAGTTTCTGGATCGAGCGCTTCAATTTGACTTGATTCATATTATACTTAATTTTAGTAAACAAATTCTATGTGGAGCAGATACTTGTAGATCTTCGATTAATGAAGTATTCAGCTAAAGAAAACACCGCTAATGAATTGTCCTCCTAATTTGAATCCATTTCAGCTAACGGTACATTCAAAGACACCAATTTGCGATATTTATGCAATTTATATACTTGTTCCTTGCTTAAATCCCTTAATATCGTATTATACGAAAAAAAAATAAGTAAAGTGCTCAGTTTCTGGCTCCATTTACTAATTAGGCTTTTTGACATTGCAAATCCTAGCTTTTGGTAGCGAGAGCTTCAGGTAGCCTAGCTCAATACAACACATTTGACTAAGCTAACCCCACTATAATGACACACAGTTTATCCCTCATTATAATCCTAGATTTTGTTGAACTGAACTCTGCTATTCTGAAGTTATACTGAAACAAAGTGTACTGTACAGTATATGATACAAAACACGACTTACAACACAAAACCACCCAAAAAAAAACTGATCAGCATTTGATTTTCCAGCCTCTTCTCTTAACCACAGAGATCGATTTTTACCGAATTGATTGGAATACTGTTTCTGGAGGCGTATCTCCAAGCGGTATTTTTTCCACACATAGATGGGGGGAAAATTGCTAGATCACGTGATCAACCAAGGGTTCAATCTTGCCCAGACAAGCGTGATAATGAGTGCAAGGAATGAGATGGTGGTTGGAAAGATGACCATAACGATCGAATTACTACAGTAGTCTCACTTCCAAGAGAGGCCAACTTCTAACAGCTTATCGAAGGTGATTCTCTCGCAGAGGTTTTCCCCCTCTTTTTTTGCGATAAAAATGAAAAATTTATTGCATGCCCCACAGAGGGCGCACGTAACAGAAGGCTGAAAAAAAATGGACTTCCAAAGCGACATGGCAAAAGAAAGACTTGCAAGAAAAAAAAATAAATCGACAAAGCACCTACTATCTCAAACTCGCGAAAAAAACAACAACCAGATGATTAATTAGTGAAGCGAGATATCGTTGTGCGAACATTAACCCATCACAGATATTGCCTCTCCAAGAAATTGCGTCGATTATAAACAAGAAAACTTGTGTACGTCCAAGCAATCGATGGTGGAGAATGACAGTCGCTATTGATCTGTACTAAACTCCTAATAAAAGCGAAATGTAAAGGAAAAAATGATTGTGTTTCCTGTCGTAAATAGGAAAATAAAAAGCTAAGCATTTGTAGTGCATGAGTAGCTTATTCTCCGCCTTTTTATATGGCCGAAATAGTCATATCCCAAGTCATGAAAGAAAATAAATGAGCAACATTTAATCTGAGAAAAAGATATTATGAGCTATAAAAAAACAGCAATACAAAACAAAAAGTTCTTATGCTGAATATACCGTTTTGAATTTGTGCAGACAAAAAATGCATGCAAAATATCCGAAGAAAAAAAAATAGCAACATTTGCAAAAAAATAAAAAAATAAAAAATAAGAAACAAAACTTACCAGTTATTTAAGACTAAACATATATCCAAATAAAGAAAATGTGTTTTGAATCCATTTTAATGACTAGACTGCTGAATAGCATTTGAATGTAACTTAGTCATCAGCTTCAGCAGCAGCAGCAGGCCATCTTTCATCCTCCCTATCATACACATAACTATTGTAAATCTATGAACGTTTTAGATTATAAACTACTAATTAAAAGTAGTTTACAATACATGCACAATGTCTAATTACTCTAGAAGTGAAGTAATGATATCTAAATAAAAGTAAACCTACAATGTATATTGCAATTCTAATCAAATGACTGGCACTTCTCGACACTTCCTAAATATGCATAACATTACCTATAAATCAAAATTTGAGGTTAGGCTATATTTTTAGTAGTTCAATGTTTAGTAGTTCAAAAAAAATTCACAAATTACATTAAGTTTAAGAAAATCGGTACACGTCAAGAAATTGAAGAGGAAAAAAAACAAAAAACAGCCCGGTGTACCAGTAAAAAAACGTTTAGCCATGATCAGCTTTTCTAAACTGGGAATTGCAGTAAATGAACAATTGTTCAACACTGGAAAATACAGGTCAACAACCTCATATTCAGAAATCAGTAATCCGGAAACATCAGCAACACAAATTTCGAAGTCAGAGCAAACCTGCCACTATTTCTTATAGTGTTGGTGGCACCCTAACACAGTTGTTTTGTAACTTGTTTATAAAAAAAAAAATCTCGTGTTTTTTCTTGCATTTATGCTATATTAGCTGGCAAAACACTGTACCGTACTTCAAAAAGTAGGAGGAAAGGTTTAAAAAGTGAAGATCAGAAGTGTTTATTTATTTAAACGCCAAACTACGAGTGGTTGAAAAAAATCACCAGAAAAACTCAGGTCCCCTTGATTCCGAAGATGAGATTAACGACCTGTACATCCAACTAAAGGTCTTCCTGAAGTACCAGAAAAATTTTAATTAAAAATTAATAGGGGCAATCATATAATTTTAAGTCAAGAAATTTTAAACAGACGTTTTTCAAAATATTTTTTTTAGAATGAGTGACAGAAGCTGTCCAAAGAATGGCAAAATCGTATCAGCAGAAAAACTAAAATACAATAAGTTGACAAACGCACATGTCTTCATTGAGAAGCAACTATCATTTCAGAATATAACTACAGATACAGAATAAACCCAAATTATGAAATTAAAGAAGATCTTAAAACACATGTTTTCAATGCACACATACCCCTATTGAAATGTAACAAGTTTATTCGTCTGCAAATAGAGTTACTGTGATTTTCACTTCTACAAATTTGCTAATGTGATCTGAAATCTTCATACCCGAAATATATCATACTGAAATCTTCAGTCTAAATCACATTTAGCAAGTTTGCAGGCAATCTAGAGATATGTAGACTAAGGCAATATGGGTTTTAACCTGTAGCACGAGATAAAAAGAATCAGAAACCGTTCATATGTATTTTATACATATTGAATATGTCGTTCATATGTATTCCATATGAAAAGTCCTGTACTTTCCCTATTTTACTGATTGATACTGTCCATGTGTATTAACATATTGAAAGCACTATTATTCTACATCACATAGTAGCAGACCAGTCATTGTGCACAGGAATGATGAAAATTAAGTATTCGTTTGTTTCTCCAACTTTCTAACATTGTACACATCAACATAAAGGCATACACTACTGTTATCTTATCATATACCTATAACATATACAAGCAAACACTTGTAATACTAAAAGGAAGTACAACACATGTACACAGGAATTGAATCATATTCACTACCGGTACTCTACACAAGACACTAACATCACATATACTGCACATGCTGGATTTAAATGCTGATATATGGCATTATACCAAAAAACTAATACAAAAATCAGCGCAGTTCACAAAGAATTTTGTTGATGACTTCAAGCCAGTCAAGCACACTTTCTGAAGAAAAAAAATATACTGCGCAGCAATGTTTCAATCTGAACCTAAACTGACATCTGCTGCCTGTGATAGGAAACATCTTGTAGTTCATCTTGAAGCTCAAAAGAGAGTACTCACAGATTGTGTACATGAACATGGCTTTAACCTTGCAAGATTCAAAATATATTTCTGTAGATCTATAGACCTGTGGTTTTCAAATTTTCTACATTTTCAACCCCACTAAAAAAAATTAGAACAAATTATTACATGTAACGGAAAGGGCAAAATAAAACATTTTATGCTAACTTTAATAAGTTTTTTACAGCAGCTACTTTAACTGATGCGATTCAAAAGTGTTTTTTCGTGGACTGGCAAAACTATTGAAAACCACTGCTGGACAGTCATGGTACCTTAACTAAAATTTAGACTGACACTGAACTTACAAAGCAAGTGCACCTATTAAGTTCAAATACTTAGTAATTTTGATAACCATCTATCCATTAACCATTACATACATACAACATAACATACAAGGAAGTTCCTAAATGGTCTAGTCAAATTTTAATAACAAATGCTATGCATCGAAACAAAGCAAAAATGGGTCCAATAAACATGGGTCCGAAAACTCGTACTCATTAAATGAGTATGTATTTTAATTACATACTCATTTAATTAAATACCGCTGTAGGTATCAAAGTTTGATACCTACAGTGGTTATGAGACAACATGTCTATGTAAATGCGTGACTTCTTTCAGTTTTATCTCAGAAGGAAAGCATTTCCGGAACCATGTTTATATGGATTGTTTGCTTTGTTTTAATCAATTTAATGCATAGCATGTGGTTAAAATTTCACTAGACCTTTTAGAACACCCTGTATACTGTATGATGCAAGGGCAACTGCTGAATACAGGGGTGTCGCTAGGTCATTCCCAATCCCAAATCATTTTCACAATTAAATTTCTGTTTATGACTAATATGGATATTACATTAGAACAGAAACATAGATGGTAAATCATTTGTTGATTTTTTAATATCATGGAATTTTTTTCTGGCTCTCATCTAGCTAGGTCCTTACCAAGTCTCTGTCCATGCCCTATCAACTTGCCCTATTGATGTAGTACTTCTGTTACGGAAACAGAAGTACTACATCATGTGCTGACTTTCAACTGACCACATCATACTCTTAAAAAAAAGTCATCAATTTTCTAATCCATCCAACTGACCTGGAAAATGCTTGTCCAATGCAAATGATGTACATACAGATAATAACAATGAACATAATATACAGAATCAGTAAGCTCCAGCTGCCATCCATGGTTTTGAATGATCCAATGAAAGTTTACTTGCGATTACAAAAACACACACGAATTTTCCACTGAAAACTAACAAAGTAAGCAATGAAACGGTCAAGAAAATCATCAAAGAAATAATGAAATCTTAGCATGATTCATAGCATACTTAAAATTGTGACACATGAAAGCCATGCAAAACTTAGCTGCAGAATACTGAAGTCCAACCAGTGAATGGCTATAAGTGGAGAGTTCCAACACGGAATAAATGCACCAAAAATTCTGAAATCATAACTCAAGGATTTGGACAAGAAGGTTTACGCGACGACGACGATGGAAAAACTAACTGATTTAATGATGATGACGAAAATAGAAATCTAGAGTGTGTATATTTAAACTTGGATAGCCTGGACTGTGTTTATATTTAGACTACTTGGAGAAGAGAAGACAGCAAACTTGAACACAAACTTTGCTCCCATTACAATTTTCCATTCCAGCTCACCAAAGCAAAACATACTTTATGGTCATTAACAAGGATTGAACACAGTTATTAAGGAACACATCACCTACATATCATTGAATGAGTTCGATCTTGACCATAAAGGACCATACACAACTATTTAAATACCTGGTATCAATGTCTGCCATATTGAAATATCAAATGTAGAATATTGTACTAGAAATGTAATATGCTGTACTAGGACCTTTGCAAATTTAGACTTGTGAAAACAAGAAGCACCTCAGCGCAAATTGGACTTCTCTTACTATTGCATTACCAGTAATTCTGAGCTAAATTCAACAAACTTTGTTACCAATAAACTGCGACACTGCAAGTACAATGATTAGTCTATAAAATAATGTTGATACAGTAGCGAGACAACAGTAATATTAAATAAAGACAATAGTAACGACAATCATTGGCACCAATTCAGCAGATGGTCATTCATTCGTTAATTGTTTAATAAAAATATTTAACGCGAATCTTGCAACAAATGAATTCCAAATCTAGCATACACGTACTATCACATCAGTCCAAAGAAATTACATGTTTGTATCATATTTAGCAAGCATAAAAAAACATTTTGCATTCCTGCTTACCAACAGAAATACTCAGTGGCTGCAGGTGTAACTAATTATCAGAATATTTATATACCAGTGTTTGATAAATGATTAGATAAGAATAATAATGAGCTTATTTACTCACCATGCTGTTCCTCATTCCTGGAATCTGGCTAATTCCGAATTTCGGACTAACCAGCACAATTGTTTCCATATTGGAATCCTAAAAGACATTAAAAAAAATACTTATCAGTCAAGATACGATATATAAAGTAGATTTAGCTGCAATTTGCATAAGGTTCATGGTTTTTAAAGATATTCAGAATGAGAGACAATAATACAAATACCATAAACTGATCAATAAGTAATGAAACTATAATAAAACAACTACTTTCGTATCGCAGTTTAAAAATACCTGTATGCTTTCCATTAATGTGACTAGAAATAAATTGGTACTATCTTGTATTTGCAATGCAATCCTTACATGTCACACAAATTCATAGCAGCAGTGTATCGTAATGATAACAGATTCAATTTATAAGATGCTAATTCAGATGGTGACCTAATATTTTCTTTAAATTCTACAGGATACCACCATGAGATGTCAACAATTTAACCACATAAAATTTGAAGGTAAATACGTACATAACCTAACCATAACTAGATATGAAAATGATAGTGAACATACTCGAGTTTCATTAAACTGTCCCTTCACACGGAATCCTTTAGCGACACAAAAAATGTCTAGGCGGTTGTTTATAAAACTCAAACCACGTGTTCTCTACCCCCATGTGGTCAGCATTAGTTTCTGCATAACACCACACAACCTGTGCTTAGTCACACAGTTCATTATTTTGGAAAATGACTGATTGCAGTGCCACTACGTTTTGAGTTTCTTCTTTCGTCCCATCATGCATCACAATTTTATAACCTGATATGAAAAAAGAATGTGCTTTCCAAATGTTGACATCTCATGGATGTCTGTATAATAGCAATGATCGTTTTAAAGTTTAATTTCAATACTCCGTTAGCCTTAGTTACAAGGTTTGGACATTCCTACACTGCTGAGACATTCACATTACTGGTGTGAAGCTGTCAGTAGCATGTTGTCATCTGTCATATAGGGTCCACAAGCTATCACTACCATCAAACTATCATTCTTAAAGATATTTTGACGTGGTTTGTCTCGTATTAAAGAAAAACTTTCCAAGTTTTGTTATGATTATTATTGGATCACTAGATGGATTTCCGTGCAAAAGCATGGAACGTCAAAACAACAGGTTTTAATGTTATTTATTTCAATTCGCCGTCCATCAGAAAAAGTTGGTTACTCCAGTGCTATCAACTACTAACACCTAGCTTCATTGACTACTAACGCCTAGCTTTTTGTTTCTCCTGCAATGCAATGCGCGACCGTCGGGAGGTGCGTGCACAGTGCAAATGCACCTCAGACTCATGCAACACTAACTGGGGTGTTGCAAAGCTTTCTGGGAGCGTCCCAGAAAGTGTCTATTATATAAAGAGATTGTTTATTTGTCTATTTACGGTAATTTATTTGCATATCATCTATGAAAATGAGAACTCTAATAAGTGCATCCAGTGCATGTATTAACAGGTTGGCCAGTCTCCTTTTCATGTAACAATCACACTGTCTGGCTCTATAAACTTTGCATGCCATACTCCTATGGTAGACCATGCTGCTGAATTTCTTCCATAGTCAGTTCTGAAATGTCAATAGAAATGATGTCTGATTTTGGTTCTACCAATCAAGACACACACTGGTCCTGTTTCTGTGAAGAAAGTGCTTATTTTCATTGAAAATTTTGAAATAAACAAATACACAATAATTTCAGTAATAATCAAACCAAGAGAGTTTTCCATTAATATGGAACAAACTGTATCAAAATATCTTAAAAAATGAATGTTTGGTGAAGCTTTGAAGTTGTAGTGATAATTTGTGGATTCCTTGTATATATCAAAATTAAAAGAAGTTGCACCACAATAACATGAAAATGAGATGTCAAGTAATTGACATCTGTTGCTGGAGATCAAATGACATTAGCCATCATGTACAGTATTTCATATGGCAAGCTTCTTGTTGATGAAGTTCTATTGTAGCCAAGATTAAATATGATTCAAGTAATCTTACCCTGAGATTAGTGGTGAAACACTTGGCCCCATAACTTGGAAGTTCGCCTATAATTTTCAGATAGTGCAACTTGGCTTGTAACGCGGTTAGTGTCCTTTGACCAGGTGCACTCAAGTTCTGGTTGAGCTTGAGAAAGTGGGTTAGTAGTTTTCTTAATTCTTTGTGCTTCATCGTCTCCACCAAAGACGTGGGCACAAACCTCTCAAGACCACATTCTCGCCTATAAAAAAAAGAACACATAATTAGTCATACAATCTGGTTAACATAAGTTTCATATCACTTTAGAAAAGTGAAGTGAATAAAAACAGTTATAATATAATACACTCAATGACCCATACGTGATTCTCGTTTCTTGTACCAAAGATGATCGACTAATGGTCTAATACAAGGCTAACATCTATAACACTTAATTGCATCAACATTTTGATTTGTGATGTTTCCAATGATAAGTTATTTGACAGAATTTGCATTTCTATATCAAAGTTAAACTTTTTAAACATTTCAAGAAAGCAAAACATTTCTAAAATTCAATAGAAAGTTCAAACACCTATATTGCAGTCAAAGTCGTGTTTTTATGAAATGTTAAATTGTGATTATTTTCATTAAATTTAGCAACAAATAATTAAAGATAAACTTGTGGCTACAATCTTTCAAAATGATATTTTCTACCCTAGTGAAAAATATGCTACAGATGAGAAACATTTCGTTAAAACAAAACACTTCTTCACTTTTTCCGGACTAAATAGAGGATATGAAACCACCTTACTGCCAACTTTTCGCTTTTTAAAAGGTTTTCTCAAGTAAATACAGGATAATAAAAACAAACACCACAGTAGAGTAGCAGGACGATTTTAGACAGTTTAAAAAACTGTCAGTAAAATAGAAGTTTTTTGTTTTTTCAAAATTACTTTCAACTGTAGCATAACCTTCAAAATAAGTTTGAAGTTTCAGTTTTGAATGGATAAAATTGTAAACCCATAAGTTGATAAATTAAATAAACCTGAAAGTAATAAATGTATCAATTTCAGGTGTTTTTTTATAAAAAACTAACATTACAATAATATATGATGAATCTTCGACATTTGCAACTTATGCATTCACAATTTTCACATATTCATTCTTTGTTAATCGCATACGCCTACTATATACATTCATACTTTTATAGATACTGAAAATTTGCCATTAGTTTGGTTGCTAAGAATAATGATGCAAACTAATTCATTCATGTTTCAATATACTGTGTATATGTAATATAAGATTTCACATCTTACAACATTAACTTGCCAAACCTACTGTACATGGTAACATGTTTCAATGTGAATGTGCAAAGCAATAAATTTAATATAGCTTTATTACAAACAATACAGGATGTTCACCATGAGATTTCGACATTTTAATCAGCAATCACATACAGTTTGAAGATAAACACATGCATAACCATAACTAAATATGAAATGATAGTGAATATACCATAAAAATATGACTTCATTTAGTGCACCTCCACATGGGTGCCTTTGGTGACACAGAGAAAGTCTAGGCAATAGTCTATCTAGTGCCAGCCTGCCTGCATGAGGGCAGGTCGTTTCTCTGTATCACCAAACAACCTATGCTCACTTGATAGAAATTGCTATTTTTCAACATGACTTAATTGCAACCCCACTGTGGCTCTGAAACACACTACAAACTTCCCATATAAATGTGTCGAATCTCCGCTTTCATTCCACCAAGAATCATTCTGACTTTCAAATGTTGACATCTTATGGTGGACACCCTATATAATAGACCCAACTTATTGAAGAATAGTTGAAAAGCCTGGTGTAAAAGGATGTTAAGTAACATTTTTACAATTTTGAGGAAACTTGTTTAAAGATTCGAACTTGCCCTATGGGCTGCTTCACACTTCTTGCACTAATATTTTTGCATACATTTTGTTCAAAACTTTTCTTTACAAAGATAGAATTGCACCTAACACTTCTGAAAATACTTCTAGGTCATTTTTAAAAAACAAATGTTACTTAACACCCATAACAATACACCAGCCCTTCAATTATGTTCTAGGATACAGCATTCATTTATAGATTCAACATCCCATGTTGTCAGGTAAATTTCCGAAAACATTGTTTCTGTACATTCAGGATGTTTTGAATAAATGCAAATTCACCTTAATGAGAATTTAACATTGCAAATGTGGAGGCTATTAACTACAGTAAGATCTCTTTTTATGCGGTAGACACGTTCCGCAGAAAACTGCATATAAAAAAATCGCATACAAAAAAGTATAGATTGCATTGTGAAATTAGGAATATGTTCCTTCATTTTCAAAAACTGCATAAAACCAATGAATTAAAAATTAATGAAAAATTGTATTAAAAAAGTTTATGAAGACTCAAAAATGACATAAAATAAGTTTGTTTTTTAAAATTTTATCCATTTCATTTTAGACAGTATCTTAAAACATTTAGTAAAATCAAATGGAATCTAATATCATACTAATGATACCATGATCACTTAAAAGACATAATCCACAAGCATGTCGTTTACGTTTAAGGTGATGACAATGAATATACCATCGTCACTTTAAAGGCATAATCCACAAGCATTTTGTTGCTATTTTCACTAAAGGCATCAAAACCTTCTCCAGAAATGTCATGTGTCAAAGTAACGATTTCAATTGATACTGTCAATGTTTTATTGATTGCATTGTTTGCAACACATCCAGGCAAGCTGCTATCTAACAGAAGCGTTTAAAGTTTGTGGTCTTATTTCAGCAATAGCATATGCAACACAATTTCCAAAATGCAATTTTTTTTTAAAATTTCAAAATAAATTGATAATAATAGGGAATCACCAAAACACACTACCCTTATATGTATACAGTACAACCCCCAACCCCCGATTTGGCACCGCATAACTTCACAACTGCATTTTTAAAAAAACGCATAAAAAGAGACCTTACTGTACATTTCTTTGTCATCCTTTGTATTGCAGTAAATATCAGGTGAACCTCAATTTAATGACAACATCTCTCATGAGACCAGTTAGCAAACAATCCAGATTTCCAGATCTAAGATGTTCAACTGCATATGTAATTAATGCTGTAATAATGGACAAAAAATTTGATTAGTAAACTTACTCAATATTCTTGACTGATAATTTTCCCTGTATGTTGTTCGTAATTGCATGCTGCTGAATGTGAAGTGCAGCAAGTCGTAGGGCAATGTCGTACTTTAGCTCGGGAGCAAACCTTTCTTGAACTACATCGTTACAACACTAAAAAAAAAATTAAACAAATTAATATTGTATTCCTGTGAAACAAAACTTTAATCAATTCTAACAAATTAACGACATATTGTTAAAAAAGTAATGATGCAACATGTTCCAATAACCTACTGTGAAAAATCCCCCCCCCCAAAATCCAATTGAATAGGGAAAAAAATACCACTTGGAACATTTTATTTGCCTTTGCCAATTTCAAAGGGGATCGTTTTTATATGGTATCATTTATTCGATCTTATCTTGACAAGACCAAATTGAATTCTAAACCAAATAAGATTGATTGTGTAGATCAAACAAGGCTAACCGATGGCATTTGTTCATTACTTGGAATTGAGAGCCACCTGCGGCCAACATGTTGACCAGTATCAAAAATCACTTCAGCTCAGTCGGTAGCAAATTGCAAAACAAATAGTAGCTATTTCACATGATTGATCTTGCTTAAATCATTCTGATTTTGACATCAAATCATGATAATTGAAACAATTTTTGTGCACCTATATATCAAGCAGAATTCTTTCAATGTTAGTCTAATCTACAATCATATTTGTGTATATAAATTTGTATAAGAAATAATGTGCCGGGTTTATACAGGGAGTCAAAATTATAGTGCTGTGGGAAAACTCAAAAGGTTATTATAATGACAATGTTAAGTTTGGGATATAACAACCATTTGATAGGACTCTTTACAATAATTCCCATTGACCTTGAAATATTAATTCAAGGTCATCACATTGATACACTGGAAATCATGAATTCAAGCTATATTTAAAAAGTTGTAACCAATGATCCACTTAGGCATAATTCAGTGTCATTTGATTTATTTCCAACAATCCAAGCAAAATAAAAACAGAAACAGAGCACTCATTACTTCCAGCATAACCTCAGTGTATTGCAGTGTAGTGTCTACACAACACTGCAACACACTAAAGCTTTGCTGGAAGCTTTTAAGTGCTTTTCTGTTTATTTTGATTTCTTGCACTGTATAGTGAAATTGCTTAAAATTTTATTAAAAAAAATTGTGTTTACACTTCAAATATACAGGTGGCTCCCATTTTAGGCAGCTCAGATTTACCTGGATTCGCTTTTATGCAATGTATGCAAGGTAAAGGGCTGGTCAAAAATAAACAATTGAAAAATTAAAATTCATTTACTTTTATTAACCCAGGTAGCTTATCGAAATAAAACCCCTCCAACTTTCAACATGCACCTATATACCATCCTCCTAAGAGTTTGTGTTTGATAAGTTATTTGGTCAATACAAGTAAGTCATTTTTCATTTTTGACAAGCACTAACTTTTTTAAAATCATGTATTTAAAAATAGGGGAACATGCTGTTGTTTTTAATGATAGTTTTTTTATGGATTGTGTATTTTGTTTAAGTCACAAAGACAAACATTTTGACGTTGACAAACATTTTAAACAAATTTAAAATGTTTGTCAACGAAATTTTTGATAAATTAACATTGTACTTGTAAAAACTAATACACATGTACAAATTCATAAAAGAAAAACATGAACTTTGTAATTTCTTAAAACGTTATTTGCAACATTTTAACGTATCTTATATTTTGAATTAAATATATTGTACCCATAAAAAGCAATAGTAAATA
The DNA here is from genome assembly GCA_034695005.1 of Cryptops parisi. Lineage (NCBI taxonomy): Eukaryota > Metazoa > Arthropoda > Chilopoda > Scolopendromorpha > Cryptopidae > Cryptops > Cryptops parisi. The sequence continues at coordinate 15,532 of JAQIWH010001412.1, read as the reverse complement.
AAGAAAATGGAACTACTGGATGGTGGAATTTGTCATAGTACATTGCTGCTCTGAGATAAACAAAAAACAAACATTGTAAGCATAGATGAGGCATAGAATTGTTGTTGTTTTTAACTAATCTAAACTAGTGTCTATGGTACCTTAACTAGGGTACCAATAAATTAGTTACAAAATACAACTACTCCATGATTTATTAATATTAATCATACAATCAATACATTTTCATCTAATCTAACCAGTAGCACCACATGCACCTTCTCTGATAAAAAAAGTGTTGTTAATAGAAATACTTTTCTCATTAACTCATGTATAGTTTTTTCTTAAAACTTTTTCTATCAATGAGAAAACTTTAACCAAAATCTATTGTGCAATTGAAGACTTGCCCGGAATAACGTTGCATGTAACAATTCATAGTTTTGAGTAAATGGCAAAAGAAGTATTCAGCAACACATTGATTGTCACTTATTAGGTGTCCATTTCAAATTGTTATATGTATGTTTTAGGTAGGCATAAATTTGTCTATTGACAGCACTAGCTAAGCCCATATATAAAGCACAGTTTTCCACAATAATCTCTATTAAATTTTTGTAACATACAGCGTTATTCCGGGCAACCCCTCAATTCATTAAGAGCTCAATATGAGAACCTTTCAGTTTGTCATTTTAGCATGTAAGTTTGATTCAATGTATAACATTGCATCATTTCAATTAATAGATTCAATGATCTAGGTTACAGCAGGCACGTAGCCAGGGGGTGGCTAAAAGAGCTGAAACCCCCTTCGAAATCTAAAATATATTTTTTTATCATACAATTTTTTAAAAAAATTGAGTTCAAAATACTGTAGATAGTAGACTGCAGTAAGTAGACAAAGATGAATTGATTAGTTATGATGAATTAATTAGTATTAGTTATTAGTTAGTTATGACTAGGTTCTTTATGTGTTTTTATTTTTGGCTGGACAAAAAGCCCCCCTCCCAATATTTTTTAGCCCCTACCCAAACAAAATCCGGGCTACAGTACTCACCTGTGTATAAAGATATTCAAATGAAACTGTATCATCCCTGAGCAGATCATAGGCATCTCGAGGTACGAAAGCCACACGGAACAAGCACCTTAAATGCTGGGCACCTGGACGCGCTGCTATCTACAAATACCAAAAATCCTAATTAGTTACTTTAAATGGCAATAAGCTTATATGTGTATATACTTGTATAAACAAAAACGTTCTTAGGCAAGAAATATCACAAAGTCATATTTATGGAGTGAAACTTATTACTCCGTACTTTACACTGCCAAGTTATTAGCCAAATTTCTTTGGCTAATAACTTGGCATTAACTTTGGCGTTGCAATTGTAAGTCACGGAGGATCAAGAGTGAATAATTCAATTTAAAATGTTTCTTTATAAGAACATGTGACAAATAAAATACCATATTAATCTTGATATTTGTACTAAATTATAACTACTAAATCATACGATTTATTATTTGTATTAGTCATATTTGACTGTTTGTCAAACTACTTCTTCTGGAGCTGATCTAAAATATGACACTAAAATCAATAATTTGGACAAATGTTAAATTCATAAAATGATTCATCACTTTTTCCTCTGTGGTGAAAGCCAAGTTTTTTTATTTTAATCCATCATAGACTAGCACTTTTATAAAATTTAACAATTATAAATTACTAAGAAAATATAAATTAAAAAACGGGTTAAAGGTGACAAAATAGCTATAAAATAATGTACCGTATTCACAATGTATCAAAGTCAACAAGGTGAGTGCACTGATCATACTTGAACAGCACGGCAATGTCAAATCGCTATAAATGTTTCTAAATGCTAATGATTGTTGTCAATTACTGTACATTTACAGTATCTTATCCCAGACTGGTAACAGACAGTTCATGGACTGCCACCGACCTGTGGAGCACAGCTTGAATAGCATTGCACTAGATCATCTTTACTTTTTAATTTAAGGACACTTTTGACTTAGTATCATCATTAAAATAGATTTTTAGTTATTTAGAGAACCTTTCACCAGTAATTCCAATGAGAATTTATGACAAAGTTACAAGATGGTTAATTTGCTACCAGTAAGCATGAACAACTAAAAAGCATGGATCCCCTCCCCAGCTGACCATGGTATCACATTCCACCTGAAAACGTAAACCATAAAGAGTATCATAATGTGAAACTAGAAACAACTATCAAGGGTCTTAAACAACGATTTATATTACATACGTATTTTAACATTCGTATTCGTCACCAGATGTCATCCTATGTCTTAACACATCTCTCTCGCAAACAAAACCAATATGAAGTATTGTAAAATTAGAATTTGTCACAAGATGTAGCCCTATGTCTAAACTCGTGTCATAACACCTCACTCACATGTGAAACTAATATAAAAAAAAGATCACAAACCAACCTAGCCTATATTGCAGCATGACTGAAATTAAAGATGCTCAAAAGTAATCAACAAAAAGTAGAAATGACATATTACCCTAGCAAGAGAATCTCTGGGGTCCAGAAGAGTGAGCTTGTTCCTGCGCAGACTTTTGATATGTTCCACTACAAGGCTGAAATGCTGAATGCGCTTAATAGCCAGTTTCTGCTGTAGCGATTCCAACACATCCTACAATTAAACAAACAAAAAATTATTATTGTCAATAAGATTATTCCAACGAAATTATCAGCTAATGCTCTTACTTGGACAGTGGTTGAACTGTCGTATTTGAAGGACTTGGTTTGGCCATTCTCTAGGAACACTTTCAGGACATTAGGCATAAAAGGGATGCAAGACTCGGATGAGTAACTGGATGGCTGTAAAGTCAAAGTTTATCTCGAAATTAATAAAACCATTAAAAAAACATCGTCCTCATTTCTAAATCTTCATTAACAATTTTTATCATCTTTGTGGCAGGATGGCACACTGAACAAACTGAAGCAATAACTCTTTTTTTATATTGCTTCTGTATCGTGCCAATCAATTTTATCAAGCCACAAAGACAAGAAAAACCTCAACATACATAAATTGCAAGATTATTTATGAATCTTTCATTAATATACTCACTGAGAGAAGTGGAGACCCATTTATTACAACACCTTCAGCGAAACGCACCCTGGAGGGATTACTTTTTAACCTGGCTTTTTTGGCAGCACTCAGCAAAGCAGACTTTCGCATGGACTGTAAATAAAAATGTGATAAAATAAGTTTAGATTAGTCTAATTTTAGACTAAAGTAAAATTTTCAATATATACATAAATATGAAAACAAATCCAAAAACGAGTTTTAAGAATAGGTTTTATATATTGTCACCAGATGTTGCCTTTCATAATAAAACTAATATAAATACGTATTTTGAAATTGATATTTGAATCACCAGATGTCGTCCTATGTTTTGACTCACTTCTCAAAGGGATAGCAATTAGTCATCTAGCAATTAGTGTGGATTGTTAATTTCTGTCCCCCTTCTATCTCAGAGATAGATATCTTACTCACCAGTGAAACTAATAAACAGTGAAACTTATAAAACATTCTAGCCATAGGTGAATATCTTGTCATAGATTAATTTTATAAACCTCAAAAATTAGTTAGTTTAGAAACTATGCAGCTCATGCCATCAGCTTAAACGAGCAGATACTGTTTTGGTTTTCATTTAGTATACAGGCATATCCAGCTACTATGGCAGGTTAGGGACCACACCACAGTCATAAAGCAGAAAAACCATCTTAAAGTAAGCAAGACCCTTTTTTTTACACTTGCCAGAGAGTACAGAAGCCTAAAAACATATTTGCACAAACATTTATTAAGTCTATAAAAAAAAGCTAAGCTTATCAAAATGACGAAAAAGTCAACATAATGATATGAATTACATTGTTAAAAAGCTGAAAGAACTAATGTCGAAAGCCCACCTTAAGATCAACAAAGTGAACAAAAGAATAAAATGAATATAATTGAAAAATTTTCATTAGTAAAGCACCATAAAGCATGGTACTACTGTACTAGTACAATGTCATCAATTAAACTTTTGACATGACATAGGTAGGTAGGTAGGCAAGTACTTGAAGTTTAACGAGGGCACCAACTGGCTTTACAGCTAGTCATTTGGCCTTCAGACTTTATTAAAATTAGAAATACAAAAATGATGATGAAATGAGGACGATAAACATGGACAAGATTTTATGATGCAGAAGGAAACGGGAGAACCCCGAGAAAACTTGCCCCTTGTGGTGTCAGGGCTCGAAACGTTTGACATTAAATACATGTTAAAGCTAACTATTAGTCTTAACATGTATTTAAGACATGTTAAGACTAATAGACTTATGTTATAATAAGTTGAACTTAATGAACAACTTATGTTAACATTAATGAATTTATATTGAGTGTTCTTTAAAGAATTCTTAATAATAATAATAATAATAATAAATCATAGCGAACAGAACCTTTGAACATTTTCAAGTTATTAGACTGTTACAATAAGAACTGTTTGCCTGGTGTGGTTCAATGTTTTTCAGCTTCATAATTTTCAGAAAACAAAACAACCCACAGCTACTTGAATCAAATTAACCATGTTTTCATTATTGGGGTAGCTATATTATATATTAGTTTCGTTACAATGCACATCGATGAATGCCTAAAGCAAAAAGTTTCATTATGCACTGAAGTTTTCTACCTGTTCACAAAAGCAATATGGGTACTTTTTTATTTCAAACTGAGACGATATAATCAAAAACCAATGTCAACAACAGCCAGAAAAGTTAATGTGCAATTATTACATGGTTAAATGCTTTTATTTATTCAATGTTCACTGTTTAAACTGCAGCTTCAATGACAGAGTAAGATATTTATGTTTATTTACATAGAGTTGTAACAAAATTAGAATTGTGTGGAATCCGTTCGAGGTGAAAGTTCAAAAAAAGATTCGTTTCTCATTCAATGGTATGGGCTATTCACCAACATTAAAACCACCACTGATCCAGGAAAATCACTTATACAGAATTACTCAAGTCCCAATGATTCTGGATTTGAGGATGTTAACCTGAACATTTTTACTTTTCTCATTTGACATGTTTGTGAAAAGTAATTTCACTTTATGAGAAATTAGAAACTGTCATCAACCTGCACCCATTATGAGTTTTCTCATTAAGATACAGCAGTAAGAACCAATAAGCGGCTACATAACCTTAGGGTACTGTCGTGTGTGTGTGTGTGTGTGTGTGTGTGTGTGTTAGGGTGCTGCAGGATATTTTCTAGACGTCTAATATGAAATGTGCATTATAATGTTTTCTAATTGTTTAATAGGTATTATAATATTTGTTTTTTAATATACGTATTGCTGCAACACTAATACGGCATAAGAATGGTTTTAATTTTAATTTTTAATAAAGGATGCTACAAATGTTTTGAAATTTCAGTTTAAGTGCCCTGAAAAGTTTTGCAAATATCAGAAAAGTACCACTGCTAAAAACGATTTTGAAACTATTGATATAGCATTCTTATGATAACACTTGCTACTAAAACTAGTGACATACTTTTTAGGTAATAGTTTTTTTAGTATAAGTGGTTGTATCTTATACTTATTAAACTATTTTATACTTCATAGCTTAATTGACAAAAATTACACATGCTATTATTCTAGCAAACAAGAAAATTCTGCTTTAGTGTAAACTAGGCTCAGTGAGGTTGATTAAAAACTATCGATTGAACATTTTCTCATTATAATTTTAGTTTTCATTTGTCTTCAAGAATCTTAACTTAAGAGTTAAAATAAACCAATAAAGCTCCTGCAAGCTTTTCAAACTTATCTAAGTGCAAACAAAAATAATAAAATTTTCAAAAATCATATAACTTTCATTAATTATCTGCTAAGTAGGACACATGTACAAAATTATCACCTGCTAAACATTGGCATCACTAGGGTTGGTGTCACCCAGTGCAGCAACTCATGATATCAATCCTTGATCAGTGGCTGTATAAACGTTCATGTGTCATATACTAATGTGTTTGTGCATTAATAGGTTCATCATGACATGAACGTTTGTTATCCACAGTATAACAAACATCCCTTCGGTAACACCAGATATTTCTGCTAGAATGTTATTAAAAACGTTAGTGAGAAATATAGATTCTACTTAATTGTATCATGTGATTTAATCACCGGTTGACCATAATGTTAATTTAGTTTCTAAAGTAAACACTTTAGCTTTCCTGTATAACACACCAAATATGCTACAGTTCTGTAGTGCTTTACTGCCGAGCACAGCGCATTGCTACAGCTTTTGAAAGCTTTCCAGCATAACACCCGGCATAGCAACAGCAAACTGGCTAATACTAATGCGAATGTGAAGTAAATGAAACTTTCCAGCAGAAACTTTGTCTTGTAGGTCTATTGACACATTATAAAATAACTAATTACAGTGATTTTATCAAAAAAATAACCAGTTTATACTGAAACACTGCACAAAGGTTTTATAGACAGACATTTTGGTGTCTCCCATGAAATGATGTCACCCAGTGCAGTTGGCACCCCACTATAATAATGATGCAACTGTTGTTAAGTAGAATACATGAAAAAAATGGAACTTGTTAACAAACACACTTGACATTATCGTAATTTTCCTCTTCACCCAGTATGACAATTCAATACAAAACAATAACAATTTTAACATTGCAGTCAATTAACCCAAAACAACACACAGCAATAGCACACGCCCAAAATATAAAAAAAAAAAAATAAACACTGCAAAAAACAAACAGCAGATTTCTTTAATAAATCCACACGAAGCTCCCGTCAAAATCTCAGTCTGAAGTGGTGATGGAAATGTTTGTGCAGTCTACACTAGAAGAAATCGATCGATTTTCTTTTTTCGGCCATCATCTGCACCAACTATTCGATCTTTATTTTGCTCCTCTTCCTTTTTTATTTGTCATTTAAACCACCCCTGAGCGACTGTTATCCACTTTGCTCTTCTTCAACGAGAATGATACTCTAGCAGTATTCGCTTTTTCGTTGTGCAGTTGGGACGATACTCAAACAGTATCACCGGAAATGTGTTGAGACATTGGAGAAAATGGGGTCCCAAACGATCCCCCGTTGGCCCTTTAACAATGGCCAATGAGGTTGGAAGATTCAGGGAAAAAAAAGACATAAAAATATCCCTCTGTCTTTTTATATTCTCCAAACTAGTGCTCAGTAGCTTTTGTTTAAACGTTGAAATTTAGTTCAACTCAATAGAGACTTTTATCAAGAATAATAAACAAACCACAAACAGAACTCGTGGACCCATTTCCTGCTGAGAGAGAACATTCTGAAAAGTTCTTCATGACTCATTCGAACCTTCCATTTAGTAGCTGATGGTTATGTTAACAAACAAAAATATATAGAAAATTCATAGGGCATTTCATTATGTATGATACATATATTAGGAATGCTATACAAATTTTGAGGTTTTGTACGAAACTTTCTGTAGTTCCACAAGAAATAAGACATTGTTATCTGATAAAAAAATTTCGTCGTCGGGTAGTCGATGAACCTCTTAAACACCAAATAACTACCTTTGGTATAATTATACCAGCACACAGAATTCTGTTTATGAAATATACTGCTGTCCATAAAGTTCATGTCAAATTAACCCTCAATTGAAAAATGAGAACTAACTATTGGACTTACGATATCTAAACCTGACCATTCCAAATGACACCTTGAGTAAAAAATCTAGCGTATGGGTGCATTGTATTTAGATATTACATCGAAGTGAATAAGATATAATAAATAACTTAGTACTAACACCAAAAGATTTTTCATGTATGATGATAATGATAACGAAAACCATCTTCCCTGGAAGGTAAAACACTAACAGCTAGCTTTGAGTATCGCAATTTTTTACTAATCAAGAACCGGTTCAAAAACTTTCACTTGTGTTTGTTCTTTGTTCTCATTTGTTCAACACAGCTGTTTATCTACAACAGTGGTATTCAAGCTGTTTTGCATAAAACTCTGACAATCCCCCAGGCTACTTTCAGGCATTTTCCAAGAGTGTTCTTTTATAATGACATAAAAATTGGAAATTCTATCTGTTTGTTCAGAATCACGTAATGAACACCAGTACAATGTTTCACAAAACGTGCAGTGTATCTTAATATCCAATTCAATAAAAATAAGGTTAATTTTTGTGGTGTACAAGAATCTAGTCACAAAAATTCGACCACGATTGGTTTTCCCAGACCTAAGCAACTTTTATTCATGGTTTCCAAAAAAAAAAAGTATATTTAGGAATAATGTTTTCACAGACACTTATCATTAGTCTATACATTAAACAATTCATTGTAGTTATAAAACCACAAAAAAATGCTGTATATTGTACCAGTAATTGCTGAATCTTTTACTGAAAACTCAATAAAACACTACCAATCATAAATTACAGAGATAAGATCTTTAGTCTATGCTCTTATGTATTTCTTTAGTCTATGCCAGCGTTTCACAATTACATTTTTGTCGCAAAATTCGTTAATATTCTGTACAACATAATGGTATCCCTTCAAACCTTTTTTAGCGAACCACATCAATTAGTGAACAAAAATGCTCCATAACAAGCAAAAACATTTCTTAATTCAAGAACAAATACCTTTAAATTGAAGGCATAATAGTTTAGGTAAGAGTTCCACACAACTCCATTTGGGAAACACTGGTCTATGATTTTATTTTATGTACATCGTACATGACAATCATTGGCTATACAGTATGTGTGTATAGCTTAATTCAAACCAACTACTGTACAAGGTGTTTTAAAAAATACAATGACAAGAACTGATCTCTATACTTTTCTATTCCTGATACCTTGTTGTTTTGAAACACCCTCGCATAATATGTTTTTCCAAATTTTGTTACTGCAAACAGACAAAGAGAAATACTCACATTGCTCGAGTGAGGTTGACATACAGTAAGCACAACAGAATGCTTGCACGAACGCACTAGTTCGATCACATGTTCCCGAGGAGCTTTCTTCACGTCTTCACCATTGATCTTGAGGATTTGGTCACCTGGCAACAGCTTATCAACGCTAGGACCCCCTGAAAAAAAAAACAAGACAAATGCTCAGGAAATTTGAATAGATCTTAGAAAGTCGATTATAAAATGATGGATCTTTGTTCACCCATGACGATCAAGAAAGTGAACTTTCGCGCATTTTCTTTGAGCATCATCCACTTGGAAATTCAAGGAGAATATATAGAATAGAATGGAAATCACGTTTGTTGCCTAGCATAAATAAACTCTGTGCATGCCAGAATAAAATACATTTTCAGATAAACAAAGGTTGCGTCTTCTGGCACATTTCATCATGTTGTCATATAAATATAAAGTGCTGTATTAGCTATCGACTATGTAAATCACTTGTATATGAAAAAACAACTTAAAAGTAGAATTACTATGGATATCAATTGTGTACTTAATTACGTCGTAACTCAAAAAAATGTAATTTTGAAAAAAAAAAAAAGGCAAAAAAATTCTGGCACCTTCAGAATTTAAGATTAAAAAAAAATTCCTGTGAACTGTATATTTATAAAAGGAACATGAACAGGTTTTGTAAAAGAAAAAATCTGTTAACTTCAGTTGACAGGTGTCAAGTGACAGGCTAATTTAAACATGCAATTATGACGTTATTCCAAATATCGTGCTAATTTATAAATGCATTTACGCTTAGTTTTCCAAATAACATTATTTTTTTCATGGTTTTGAAAGTAAAACGAGAAAGTGAAACAACTAGGAAGCGAAGCTACAAAAAGAAAGAAATCACAAATTATTTTAGATTCCCAATAGTTGCGTTCCATATTCTTGCTCCGAAAAGACTGAATATGCGAATTATATGCAACGCAATGTCTTTATGCTATACAGTGGTCTGAACGTTTTAAGAAATAACGATGTAAATAGATTTACGCCGTTTTTCCACCCATACTCCTCAATTGAAAACTGGGTAGTTAACATACCATAAAGATTTTATTTGTATTATCGTCAATGACTATAAAACTTTACCAACTAAAACTCAAGTATGTATGTGAAATTATTCAACCATGATTTTATGAATAAAACATGAACTGATGTTCATGTTTTATGACATGAGACCAATTTAGAGAAATGAAAATGTTGTTTAGACTACTAAAGTGATTATCTTATATTATGTTTGAATATCTTATATTGAACTTGAATAATCACATGAATAATAACTTGAATTCCCAAACATGGAAAACAGTGTCATGATAGATTGAATAAATAAATACAGTATTACCAATGTGATTACTGTACTGTGATAAATTACTTGCATCATGGACTATTCACGCTGACTTGCATTTCTACGAAAACCTTTACTACTACTCCTATACAACATGCCACATATATTCAATATCTTCTCATAACGAATCTAAAACCCCACAGCCTTTCTTGGGTAATCAAAATGGTTTGGGAAATTTGTTTTGACAATGCACATAACTGTTGACAATGGACTAAAGTGTGTTCTCAAAAGGAAAAAAAAGTAGCCAGCAAATGGAAAACAAGCATATCCTACTTCAAACTGACAGCCAAAAAATACCCGAGCTTTCAACGCATCGAGGCATAAAGCTTTCAACTTTATCGTTCACTGGCTGGCAACCCACTCCAAAACCTCCACCAAAGGTTCTCCGAACTGAAATTGCAGCATGATAACAAATTTTCAAATGTGTAACATTGACACCCCGTAGGCAAATAAAAAGAATTGATAAAAAAAAAACAGCTCAAATTTTGGATGCATCAATTCTTTACATGAACAACAATAAATATGGAAAAAAATATATCTAACTCTTGTAAACAGTTGTAAATAATCATCGCACACAGAATTTTTGACATAGTATATCGCAAATCGTTTTCTCTTTGACATAAATTTTCGCATTGACGCGTGGCACAAAAACTCAAGTTGCACGAAAGTTGATTAAGACCTAATATTAGATGTATTTGTATAAACGTAGGCCTACTGTGCTAAAAGGCTGGATTCATATGTGTTATAGGATTATGTGCCATGGAGTTGTTGTTTTTAACTAACCAAAACTAGTGTCAATGGATATAGCCAACTATGTATTTACGTTAGTTTAAAAAAAACAACAACACTTCATAATTCAGAATTAATCATAAAATTACTAAGTTTTTGTTTCAGCTAATCTAAACTGGTTATCCATTGATATGTGGCACCTCGTTCCAATGGCTAGCGCTTAACACACAACTACCAAACGTACTAAACCAGAGATTCTCAACCTGGGATATCCAAACCTCTTAGATTGTAGGAAATAATGTCAAAGAACAAGTTATAGTGTCAAAGATCAAACACAAGAAAAGGGAAAAAAAGACGTCAAAAAACATATTTCCTTTTTTTTTTAACTTGTTTGTATGTTTTTGAGTTTTTTTCCGTTGATTTATTTCCTACAATCACCTCTTAGAGGTAAGCGAAAAAATTTGAGTAATGGCGGAAAAAGATACTTAAGTGTCAACAGTGTGAAAGACGAGTCAAAAGATATAAAATAAATAAAAGAAACCCAAATTTTTTGAAATGTTAAAAATAAAGTTTTTATTATCATTAATCAATCGAAGGGCTTCGGAGAGCATAATGGTAAGCCACATGTTTTTTAAATTGTTCAGGAGAGCCGTTTTTTTTTGGTGAGAAACTCCATAGAGTACAAGCTAATTCATGCTGTCATTTTCTGGAAAACTCAGAAAGTGGTAAAGTAACAAGCTAGAAACACAATACTGAGGAACAGTTTGATGTAAAAATGTCATTTTTTCGAACAAGTGTGGCTTACCATTATGCTACCCAAAGTCCTTAAATTAAAAGTGTTACAGTTTACTGCAACTTCTGATTTTGTAATATAAAGCGTTCCGTACTAATCGTGCACATTTTAATTACTGTAGGCTACATTTCTAATATTAAGGATGCGATTTATGAAAATGAGCTGCCAGGGGGTGCGCAAGTGAAATAAAGGTAAGTGCCGCTGTAAGCAGTAAGTATTGTCATTTTTATGCTTGGATTTTCTTGATTTTATCCATTGTAAGATGAAAGAAAACAGTAAAGGGAATGAATGAGCATTGTGGGATAAATAGTAAAAAAGGAGCCAGCAATGAATGAGCAAAGGAAATACGTAAAACTCAGGATTATTGGGCTACAGAGAACCATGTTCAAGTGAAATGAACTTGCGACAAATCTAAGCAACGCTACTTGTATAGTATGGTGCACATTTTATACATGCACATTTTATTTCACAATGCCTCAAATGAAATCATGTAATTTTGATCTCCGCAGCTGATAAATCAACCTGAAGCAGTATAATAAGACTGATGTTGAACCATTCCACAAAACCAAATTTTCTATCTTTCATTAGCCCATTGAATAAATTCTGTATGTAGGATGCAATAAACAGCAAGAGAAAACATGCCAATGTCACTCTTGCAAACAAAATTTTTTTCCAATACTTTCATCATAGATAATCATGTTAGAGCATAAATTTACACACACACACACACACACAGAATAAATTAAACTACCGCACGAGTTTGGGGCTTTCCAATTTTAAATAACTGAATAACACGCAAAACGGAAAAAAAAATCAAATTCACTTACCATCAGTGACAAATCTGACAATGACAGGTTTTTCTGAACCAGCGACAAACCCAAAACCCATCTCTGGGTCTCGCAAGAGCTCGACATCTCGAGGTTGTGGAGGTTCCTCCACCACTTCCTTTCGAGGATCTTCGTATGTTGTAGTTTTGTTAAGATGACTAAAATTGAAAAAAAATAAAATACAAGAGTTACCATTTTTCAGCGCTTTAGTTCTCAAAGTTCGTAGAGATATCAATAAACAAAGTGAGTTTTTCCTTGCTCAACACAATTTTGTGAAACGTTTTGCAAAGTGTAAAAACACATTGAGAATGCCTACAACATACAGTAATAATAAAAAAACGCCACACTGTCATGTTTTGTGCCAATAGACCATGTTATTGTAAAAACAGTGGCACGTGTGATCAAGTTGACAGTATTGAAATCTTAAATATTTCTTTGCATTTTATTTTAACCATCTATTTCTCTGGCAATTGGTTAAACGAGTACAAGTCTTTTCCTTTTGAAAAATCCCTGTTTCATTAGTTTGTAAAATTTATAAGCATCTGCCAATTTTTATTTTCGTATAATTTCGTGAACATTTTTATTTTCGTCTAACAAGAATGCACATGCTTTTGTAACTGGTCAAAGTTACTGTTGTGCTAGTCTCGTGTACTGATTCCATACTTTTTTCCAGGGTTGTATACAGTCATTTTCCTAACTGTATAGTTAGGAAATAACTATACAGAGTGCAGTGTAGTGGAGGGAACTAAATTGGTGTAGAGTGGAGTGGAATAGAGTGGAATCAAAAAATAAGTTTTTTAATTAGTAGATTTTTTTTTTAAAATTCGAAATTTATTAAATAATAAATTGTATGCTAAATTACACTCCAGCTCCTATTTGCGTCTTACTGCACTAGATGGCGTCACTTTCTTCATAGATCATGTTTCGACCCATAATTGGAACAACACTACTTATTACATAGCAGAAAATATAACATTACAATAAAACACACACGTACATTTCATTAACCCAAGACTGCCTCCAAACATTCAGAAAGTGCTACAAATGTAAAAAAAAAATAACAGTAAACTTATGACGTATCTAGTCCGGTTTTTATTATTTTCTCAGAAATACTGAACCTTAGTAAAATTAATATACTATATTTTCCAGTAATATTGAAACTTAAAATTCTTTCTTTTGGTAACCGTGGTACTTTCCAGGGACATCACCCCTGCAGATAACGAAGACTACCATTATAACAAAGGTTATACATTACGGGTGAAAGTTCTAATGTACCAAGGGTTAATTGGCTTGAGAGTTAAGTATAAACAGTATACTGAACCAGAGCAAAGATTATCACGATTTCATCCCGGATACTATCAGAATGCTTATTAGGACCAGTTATCTACAAGCTAAGAAATAAATATCTCCTCGTCATTAATGAAGGGAAAAAAGAATCTCATGTCAGCCTTATTTATTTTAGGAATCTTCGTTGCCATAACTTGTAATACATGTAGTCTACGGCTATATTAAGACCACTATATTTATAAATTTTGATTACATTAACTTTACTTCCCCTATTATACGCATCAACATGTCAAAATTTCGAAATAAAAATACATAAACTTTGGCTCCAAAAATAAAAACAAATCCACTATTATTGTTCACCAGAACTGTTTTAATTACATTAAAACGAATTCAAAAGTCGTTCAATGTGATAAAATAATTAATAGAAAAAAAAATAAAGCAACTTCATCAATTTGGTGTTGACTAATTGGATCAATGAGGTTTAGTTTTAGGTAAACATGAATGTGCCGTTTCGTCAAAAGAGCAGTTCGCATTTAATTTTCCATTCAAATGAACCTCGAATGTCAACGAGAAATTGCCTTTCACCGAGGAATAGCCTTTTCACGCCAAATTCTGCCAATACAGATCGATTTGCAATCCCTCAAAACTTGACATGATAACCCGCGTGCAGAAGAAGGATCCATTCGTCTCTCGCTAAATTGGATAAAATCAATTCTCTCCAAACATTATTCGATATCTCTCGTGGAACCGTGGTCTTCTTTATGGAAAGAATGCCGCATTTCAAATTCACTTCAGAGCTTTCCATTGACCAACACGATTTTGCCATTTTGCCAGATTTTCATGGCGTGCTTCTGCCTGCTGACATCGCACAAAAGTTAACAGTATAAAGCTTGCGGTTGCAAAATAGCTTTACGGATATCATTTTCAGTCCAAAACTGTTAGCCAGCCATTACTCATTATCTAATAGAGTGAACTTTTTACTCATAACGAATTTTCCAAAAGACCGTACGAAAAAAAAAATTATTAGAATTTAGTCATATTATTTACATACTGTATAGCACTTATTCAGAAACGACCAATCAAAACAAAAAGAGTATAAAACTTTTTATAATAAAAATTTAAAATAAAAATAAAACTTTTCAAATAAAAATAACGCTTTAAAAAATAAAATGTATTGTATTCCACTAAGTGAGAATCGAGACCATGAAATTTGACAGAAGATTGGTGTTAAGTTAATCATGCAAACCAAACTCCACTTTCAAAGGTTCTATCTAGGTCACAGCAGGTTTAGCATTGTCTTGTGTAGTTACGCGTACGTTACAATGAATATTAGTACTATACAGTAATTATGTACGTTTACATTATAAGGTTATAATGTAAGTATAATATCTGCATATAAATGAAATTGTCTATACTGTATATACTGTGACAGTTACCAAAATCAATATTGAAAAGATCTCACTTCTGCTCAGTCTGTCTGTTTTGTATAAGCATGGACCTGTTAACTAACACTATAGCTTCAACATTTGCACATTCTAACATTAATAAATACTTTAGACTACCAAAGAAATCAAACTTAATAACATAAAACGATATGAACATTAACT
>JAQIWH010001411.1:0-31965 GCA_034695005.1 Cryptops parisi | reverse complement strand
GTCAAAACATGGTGATCGTAATTTTAAACGAGACAAATTGTCCGCTTTTAGTTCAAGCTGATTTCGTGTTAGTTTTTTGTTTTTTTTAATGACGCATGTCTGTGTCAACTATATCGTAAACAAACCAACAAACAAACGTCAAGGGAGAGTATACAAGTTAGAAACTTACAATTCCATAATGAGCTGGGAAAAATTAAGCACACACTTGGCTCACGGTGTGGCTTGATTTATTTTTCCTGGGTTGTATTTTTGGCTAGTTTACCGACATGGTGTTTTTCGAGACTCTAAATGGGCACCGCACATACACACACGGCAAGGCCAATTTCCCATCTTGGCCATTTTAGACTTTTGGTGTTTTTGTTCATTCGCAGTCGACAACAATACAAGTGTCGTCTCCACAATACATTTGATGAACCATCTCCTCGCAATTAACCTCTGACAGGAAGACTCTCATCAAACGGCACAAAATGAATGAACCTTGTTTAGATTTAGGACAATCGCGTTATTATAACGAGGATTATTTTCTCTATTTAAAGAGATGTATATCACTTGTAATTGTTTTTTTTTTAATACATTCAGACAAACAAATATAAAAAATACTGCAGTATAATTTTTTTTCGGGTGAAAACGAATCAGCGATGCTGTAAATTGCTAAACAAACCTTAGTCATTTATAAAAAGTGAAAAAAACACACAAGAAACCTAACATTCTGCAGATTCATTCACGGAACCAACCGCTTTACAATTCCCCCCAAAAAAACAAAGGTTTGTGAACTTTTCCAAATTCCCAAACCGGAAAAAAACAACTGAAAGCAAAGATTTCCAAAATCTCACACAAAAAAAAAAGTGAAAGCAACAATTTTCATTACTCACCGTCTTGTCGCTAGCTGAGTGACATGCTGTTATAACCTAAAATTATAAACATAAAAAAAATTAAAAAATGATACGAAAAAAAAAGCAGAATTACTATTACGAAATATAAAACATTAAAAAATAAAATTGGCGAAGAGCTCAACTCGTAAAAACATAAAATCAAAATATCAAATTGAATAATGATAATGTATCGTACATCTTATTTATACATGACTAGAAAGAATCCTTTCATTTTTTGTTTTGTATTTTGGAAATGATTTCATTTCAACATTGACATTGAAATGAATTTTAATGTGCGATAATTCGTTTCGTCTATTGAAATTAACGAGCTTATTTTTCATATTTTGACGTTTCATGTATCATTATGTTTACCGAGTATTCTTTACTTGTCATATTCTTTTTCTAATATTTAACAAAAAAAAAACATTTAAAAAGTTGAATGAACCAATTTTCAACACCAATTCAAAATGACCTCTAGCCGATTTTCGCAACAAGGAATTCATTGAAAAAGTTTCGAAACTAAAAAGTCACTTCCAAATAAAAAAAAAAGACGACAACTTTAAAAACAAAACAAAAAACAACATGAAACTAGCAATTTTAAACAATACAAAAAAAAAATAACGTTCAAAATAGTAAAATTGGTCATGTATATAAAAAAGTCAAAGACGCTTCGGTTCAAAGAATTTCTACAAAATTCATAAAATAATGCACAAAAAAAATTATAAATTGTACGATATTAAGTTGAAGAATTTACAGTACCGTATAACTAATAGAAAAATATGACAAATAACGTGTTTAGTGATGCTACTAAATCATGCGTATCGTTAATCGTTATTCTTTGGTAATGACGCTTCGTAATGGGGTAACTTAGAAAATAAATAAATAAATATCGATATTATTTCATTCATTCATGGTTCTAAGTCATGGATTTGAGTGTGATAGCCAAGGATATCAATCACAATCAAGTTTAATAGCACTCGCCTTCAACACATGTCCATTAAGGACCAAATCGATCGTCTTTCCAACCCACGCCCACGACTGAACGAGCATGTTAATCGATAATCGACGTTTATCATTCGATGATTTAAGTCGAGTTTAGCTGCCAATGAATCGTTCGAAATTACTCAAATTGATATTTAAATATTAAAGAAAAAATATCCAACAACAGAACTTTCAATTTATCGGCGTCTTTGTCATCGTCAATGAGTTCGGTTTGAATTGGAAATGTTCATTTAGAACCAAATTGGTTTTTGTTGTCATTAGGGTGAGTTGGTCAGAATGGATGATTCAACCGATGGAATAATTTTGTTTTAAAGAAAATATATGGCTAAGGAGTAAGGATGTATTTGTAATCCTGTTGAGTTTTAGAGTATTCGTGTTGAGTGTTAGCAGCAGGGCGATTTGATGGGAATTGGTGATTAAAAATGAAATACTAAAACTACAGGATTTGTTCGGTTTTGAAATGAAAATGGTCACTTCTTTTTGTATTATCGTGTCGAATTGAGCTGAGCTGTCGTCATCAAGTCAAATTTTGTTGATATTACGTTGTTGCCGTCAGGGATGATGAGTTAGCGGTGAGTGATAATCGAGTGGGCAAGATTTTCTTGTTTGTTATCCAAATTAATAGTATTTGGTTATAGAAATTAAGTATTGCTAACCAATAAGTCAAATTGGTTGCAATCATGTCGGATATTGTTTTAATCCAATCCGAGCGATTTGGCGGTGATGGACCATTTCACCAATTAATCATTTTTTTTTTCGGTTTTGAAATGAAATATTGCTAATCAACGATAGTTAATTCTGTAACGATAAACCACATTCATCAAAATTGCTAATCCGCTTTTTGTAATAAATATAACCGAGAAGCGGATTAGGGAACATTACGTTAAAAAGTTCAAAGCGGTCCGAGAACTCATCCGGAAAAAGAAAACAAACACTCGACCAACGAATCAAACTCCAACAACAGCAACAAACGAGTTAATGATGCTTTACAAATCCCCACATAAACCTATCCAACGTTTCTGCCAACAAACCGTAGGCTACCCCACACTTTTTTCGAAACGAAAACCTATTTTGACAGTTAACAAGTGTTGGCTGTCATTCGGGAAGAATGGACATCCACATTCCCACTTTTCCCTCCAAAAAAAAAAAAAAAAGAGATCCCCATAATAAACAAGGCTTACCTCAACAGTGAAACATTGCTTGTTTCGGTGGTTAGAATGACCACATAAACAGAAACAACCCACAGGTCCCATGTCCGAACCCAACACCCTGGCCACAAACACAAACTGAGTGAGGGGGCAAATCCAGGGCACAGATTCCCACTTTTTGGAGGGAAAAGGCCCCTACCCATCCATAGAGTCGTTCCCCCACCAGTCAGCAACGAGGGGCTATGAATCTCTGACCAAGAAATGAAGAGACGACGACATGGAGTGTATGTACTATTGCCATTAGTCACCCACCAACAGGAGGGGCGACCTCGTCGTCTGCTTACAAGAGGTTTGGACAGATGGTGGTGGGTGAGGGAGTCTTCCTAGCTAGGGTTTGTTGGGTTATTTTTTCCTTTCTATTTAGGGGGTCCCATCTCCACCTACGATCGACCAATCGTAACAGAGACGTTGCTGTGTCTCATCGATTTAACAAAAAATGTGGGGCATGAAAAAAGGGCCGATCTTTTAAACACATGTTTAAGAGTTAACTGTCAACTAGAGGAGATGAGTTTGACATCGATTAGCTCACTACTCGATGTCAATCATTCTCTCTTTAAAAAAAAAAATCCTTTTATCGTATAATGGATCATTTGCAAACTCATTTGTACGGTATCGAGCAACTGTGGCATAATGGCGTCAACTGAAGATAAAATAAACATTTCACTTTAAATGCAAGTTAAATTATTATTAATTCCGTAGGAAATACGGAAATCAAAGTTACTTTTCTACAGGGTTGGGTTGTCGAATGGTATAAAATTGGTGTATGTTCATCGTTGAAGTCATTGTACCGGAAAAATTAGCATTGCGATTGTTGTCGTGTACCAAAGATAAGCGTTTCGCGAGTTTTCAAAGTCAGACGTACTGAAAATAAATACTTCTGGTCTGACTGAACTTCAAAACCCGCCTTTTGAAGGCCCGATGACCTACAGAGTTGAATTTTAAACCCAGGCTGGGTGGGGTTTTGGAACATTTTGTTGTATTCAATTTAGTTTAGACGGATCGATGTCCAGTCAATTCTGAGATTTTGTCACACGAAGGGCAAGTTTTTCCTTGAAACGTGTTGCTGACGATACGATACACCTAAGCCATGTTGTACACAAAGATAAATTTAATGTCTAGTTCACTACCTACAATTTATTATTACGTGAGCAGAGCAGCCATTCATTGTCGAGAGTTCATCCAAATAAATTAAAATACTTGAGCCAAAAATATATTTCCACGTGTTAGGGTTTCAGTAACTACGAGGTTGTAAAAGATGCAATCAAAAACGCAGTTTTTTTAATTACATATTATACTGCATCACCAAATTTCCCGACACAATGACTTCAACCATTGACTAGATCTAATGCTCATACGATATAAACATTAAAACAGAATCCCAAAAAAAATCCCATGTCTTATAATAAAACCTTCACGTAAAGATTAATAAAAAAAGGAAAGCCAAGTTTACTCACGGGTTCTCTCATGTGTGATCAACGCTTCAGTAAGAATTTAATAACTTTTCGGTAACACTTTTTTTATGAATAGTTGCCAAACGTATTCATTCATCCAGGAACTCGAAGCACATGTTGGATAAGGATAATGATAATAATCGATATTTATCGATAAAATGTAATCATTAAAAAAAAAACTTACATACGATATAATATTTCATAATGACAACATCACAAACTTTCATCGTATAAACGTCATAGATGATTAGACACAAGCAATTATCCGTGGTTATCGAAACATGTCACAGGTTCTAGATTTCGAAATATCCAGCCAATCAGAATAAAATATGAAAAGTATAGAATGTCATAGATAATAATAATTAAACACAGAATTGATATACAGATTGAAACACGTTACTGAGGCTCGGAAATGTTTTACAAGTCTAGCCAATCAGAGTGAAATATGAAAAGCAGACGTGTTGCGCGAAATGTCGATCACATCACAACCTTGGACTTGGGATCATAAAACAAGTGTAAACAGTGTTTGAACAGCGAAAAGTTGTATAAGGAAAAACGGGAATAAAAGGCTAACCTTTTCATCCCATGTTGAAGAGGAGGTGGGCAGAAAGCCAAAAGGGCAAAATTCGAAATCATGACAACAAAACCGCCAAGACTCGGTATAAATAAAGACTCTATTTAAAAACGTGCACAAATTATAACAACCTCCCTTCCACTTTTTTTGTACGCGAAATACTGAATGAATGCTTTTTTAATCACTTTCTTTTTTTAACTAATTTTGTTTTCTTTTGGTGAATGATTGGAAGAAATCGTCTGATTATTTTAGGTAGTCTTTTTTTTTGACGAGTGAAAATGTTTTTCTCCAAGTAATATTTAAAATGGGTTGATAACTTTTTTAATTGATTTTTATATGTCACAGATAATTTATATTTTTTTTTCATCACATAGGAATACCAGGTGGATATATACATGTAGTTCACAAAATAGACTATAAAACTTAATAAAAAAGATAATAACAACGATGGTGATTTTTCAGGAAACAAAAGTATATGGTTAGTGCTCTGTATCTATACTATAAAGACGGTCGATTCGTTTGTGCGCACCAATGAGGCTCCTAAACCGCTGAACCGATTGGAACCAAACTCGGAAGGTTTAATCCCCGGAGGTGAAAATGTTTAAGTTTTTATCCCCAACAGTGAAGAGGGGAGAGGCTAAACAACACATTTAGCAGCTTATATAAAGGCATTATTATGTTAGGTCCAGTGGTCGGGTGCACCCTGTTTTGCCTAATCCTGTTTTGCTTAAAAATAATTGTTTCGACTCACCTGTTTATGAGTCGACCTAACCTAACCTAAAACACTTAATATCATCCTCGGAATAGAAATTCCGGTTCCGTCTATAAAAAAAAACAGGTTGAGTCGTAGCTATTATTTTAGACGAAACAGAACTAAGCGAAACAGGATTAGGCGAAACGGGGAGCCACGCTCTGGTCAATTGGTTACAAGATGGAGTTCATAAGCTGAATGAAAATAATTTGTTTTTTTTTAGAAAAAAAAAATTCCATGCGGGACACGGAATTACAGGTAGTATAACATCAGTTTAAAAAGTGAGTTTTTTTAGATGGTAACAGCCATTATTACATTTTATACGAGCGCATTTATTTTTTTCATATATGAAAAAAAAAATTTTTCTGAAAAATAAGTTTATAACCAATGATTAAATACTTTTTGAAGTTTTATAAACTAATTTAAAATTTATATTTTAAAAAAAAACTTCGACATTAATCAAATTGTTTAATGAAAAATATTTGTTTAAAACAAATTTTGAATAATTGTATAATCTAATTTTATTACAATTCATTAATTAAAATACATGGTTAC
The DNA here is from genome assembly GCA_034695005.1 of Cryptops parisi. Taxonomy (NCBI): domain Eukaryota; kingdom Metazoa; phylum Arthropoda; class Chilopoda; order Scolopendromorpha; family Cryptopidae; genus Cryptops; species Cryptops parisi. The sequence goes on along the minus strand of JAQIWH010001411.1, from coordinate 25,552 downwards.
TATCAAATAAACTGCTCACAAAAGCAGTTTATATTACAGAGGATATTTAAAATTAATATGAAAATTTTTAAATATTCCCTAATTTTTGTGAACAGTGTAAAAATTTTTCACACCATTAATAAAAAAAAATCCATCGATCTTCCAATCAAGTAGACCTACAGCACCGGCTGTATTGCCCTAGCAAACGACCTTATGACGTCACGAGTATGAAGTAGAACGATAAGTTATCAACTGTATAGGAATGTAACAAAAACCAATTGTAGCGTACAAACAATTACCTCATCCAATGACTACTGCATTAGTAACATGCAAATTGACACACCACCATAACGATAACATAAATGACATAACACACATGACATAACTAAAAAAAAAAGATAATCTATTTTTACATGTTACTTTTTGCGCTAATTAACAATATAACACTAATCGTTACACCCTATGATCCCTACCAAAAACATCAATCCAGCAACGACGACCAAAGTAACCAACACAACGTCAACCAAACTTTCCTCTGTCAATTGATCCATGTCCCGAGAACTATCTCCAAACACAAACTTTGTTAGATAAGCGTCAACAAGCCCCCCTCCCGCAAAAAAAAAGAAGCCAAATGACGTGTCACAGCTGACACTCACCTGAATTGTGTCTAGCAAGACAGAGCCAAAGTGAAGACAAATAATAGAGACTCGGTCCCCGGAAACTGTTTAACCAGATGCATCCAACACGAGATAAGTGATGGTGCGCATGTGTTTAAGAAGATGCAGAACAGTTGATTTGGTAGTCGGCGTTCGCCGAAGAACGTTGCTGCTGCACACCCAGAGAGTGGGCACATGTGACCCCCTAAACTTGACTATAAATAGAGAACCGAGCAGCTTTATATGGACAGCTGAGATGTTGGAAACAGGAAGCATTCCAGGGTGCAACTACATGACACAAGGTGGAAGCAATCTTAGCTATGGATAGGACGGCGTCTGCCTTTAAAACTTTGCCATTTTGATATCATTTCCTCCACACGAGTAGAGAGAAGTATTCGCAACAACGCATTACTACCAATAGGTTGTGTTGTTGTGAATACCAATGGTACCAACAAAATGGTTCAAAAACCCTGTCATCGAACCGTAATGTTATAATAATTCCGACAACTTCCGGCAATATGACATATGGTGTGGTGGAAGCAATCTGTGCCTATGACGAGATGATGGCCGTCTGCCTTTAAAACCTGGAAGTCTCCCTCCCACAAGAGACCATCAACTGAAAATGCTGCTGTCGATGTTGTGATTATCAAATTACCAATTTTTGGTGCCTAATGGGAAAACACCTTTTACAAAATTCTTTTCATGCATGTCATCGAACTATAAAATGATAACACTCCAACTTCTAAGTACTATCCAGAAGTTGTTCGCAAATGCATCAATCAATCATTGTTCTAATCTACAGTAGCCTCGGAGCTACTCAGAAATTCCGGTTATATACAGTATATATTAGCCTACTGTATCCACTGTCAATATATACAATCACGGAAATGAACTTGAAAAGTCTTAACAATTTCAGAAACATCAAACAACCGTAATGTTCGACAACTTCCGGTAACATCCGGAAATTGTTCGCAGATGCACCAATTATAGTCTGATCTATCCTGGGAAGAATTAACAAAATTCTAAATGCATGTCAATTTTAAATTTCATTAAATAAAATCGTGTACAGTACTCAAAGAACAAGCTTAAAGCATTATCTGGATATTCTGGTAAAGTCAAAAAATTGCAATATTCATAACTGACTTCCGGTAATGTCCTACAGTGGTTCGAGGAGAATGCACCAACTACATTTACAGTGGTCTATAAAAGAAATTCTAGTTTATCCATCAAAAAGTCTAGTTGTTTAATATCTTCATTTGGAACACACCAAACAACTGTCTGGAAGAGCTTAAGTGTATCAAGAGCTCATTGGATTTAATGATATTTTCCGATAATTCCAATGAATCAGAAACAAAAATACCGACTGTACACAATATTTCAAAAAATGAAATAATTGGTATAAACATTAGCGTTGATACCAATGACGAATGGTTCCATATATCAATTTTGAACAAGCCAAAAATGTTAGGACTTCACTAGCTAAACCCATTCTCACCTGAACCGTATTAAAAAAGCATTTTGCATCCATCCTCATTCTACGCATTCAACGGTAAAATGTACAAAATTAGAACACTGCTTCTCATTCACCCACTATGCCATAAAAACACCCGCTCTTTGGCGTTACATCGAGCAAATTTCGCGATTTAAGGTTTTGCGAAGCTAGTCTTTCTGTCAAATCTAATCTAATCGAAAATCCGTCAACCATGTTCAATAACACCCACAATTTACGACATCCAATGCGCGTGACAAAATAAATAAATAACAATAAATATCATTCGGTATTCAAACAAATAAAAACTGGCAAAGTCAGTGACTCAACTTTCGGTTAGATCGAGATGCGTCTTTTACATCTTCCAGTAAGACATCTTCCAACCGGGTCATAGTGTGTGTCTATATTCTCGAGTTGTAGCCTTTCAAGTGCCTACTAATGTTGGCTACCGTTATCATCGACATAAGAATTTCCATAACTCAACTGTTATCAGGAATGACGAAAAACAGAATCCTCAAAAAGAGGTTGGCAAGTGCCTCAAAAGGGGTGCTGGTAACGTTACATAAAAACAGAGCACCCACGTCATCACCAAATAAACTACCATAGATATATATATATATATATATATATTTTGTTAAGGTACACTTACCCTTAGCTGGCAGGATGAGTGGCATGAGTATTTACAAGCTGTAAAGAAAGAGAACGAATGTTAAGTTTCATTTACTAAAAAAATATATACCTGTCAGCGCATTCTAAATACCCTCACTGAAAATGCACTGCAAGAGTAGCTGTATACTGTTTTAAGAATGCATAAAAAACGATAGTAAAATAATACAAAAAATAACAGGATTATAAAGATGTTCCTATTATTTAAAAAAATTATTCATCTCCAATAACTTCATTAACACAACTTGTATTTCTGGTAAAACATGTTCGACAATGAAACCTATTCCAAAACATGTTTTATCAACAACAAAAAACTTACTTTTTTGTACAATAAATAAAATTTAATAAATTAACATTAGGGTACTTTTCCGTTTGCCGAGAGGCACTGATGGTGACGTTAGAGACTAACACTGTTGTCACTCGACGTGTAGCTAGTTGCTTTTTGTATTGTTGTTAACTCATCTAAATTGGATTTATACCCGTAGTCACCAGGTTAGGTTAGTTCAAACAAAACCAACAGCAATTAGCAACACGTCGAGTGATGTTAGCCACCACCTCTCAGCAAACGGAAAAGTACCAAAAAGGGATATAATCCTTAAACTTTCAACGTCCATTCTCAATAACGTCATTCATTTAATAATAACTTGAGTGTTTTCAATCAAACATGTTTCGAAATATGTGTTATCAAAATGAAGGTTGATTGTTATACAATAAATATTATGATGATGCTTGTTACAATAAACAAAATTGTTGACTTTACAACGAGATAATGGCAGATTTTTAGCCCACTCGGTGATTTTAGTTTTACATTCATTTATGATAAGGCTGAGAAATTCGTCAGGTTTTCTTTCCTATAATATAGATATAGCCTTAGATTTTTTCAAATTTTGATGAAAAATGGAATTGGCTTAAACTTCGCAGGCAACAATGAATGACATTTCTGTGCAAACGGATCTTCAAAATTCGCGAAATTAAGCAAGATACAACACTTTGAAGTGATCGTTTTCGTGATTTTCAAAAGTATCTTTTTGTACAATGCATGAAATTATCAAAGCCAATTACCGATTTTCGCGCCATACTGCAATCACCAAAGAAGAAAATTAATGGAAACCGATTTCCTCCTTTATCTACCGTACTACTTCACCTGCTTATTACCATATCGACAGGGCACTTTCTCCAATAAATCATTACCTAACAACCATTTCCTCAATACTTACCGATTTCCTCAATGGTTCACCACTCTTACATCACAACCTGCCACCTACTCTCACATCACCATAATTTACTCCTCAAAAATTGTACTCAAAGAAAGCTCGCTCACACAACTGTCGAACTTTGCAATTCTTTGAAGAAAAAATGTTTTTGACCCCACGTTCCACTCCTCGTGTCAAACCACAAAACGTGCAACGAAAGTCCCAAATTGGACAAAATTGAACGTTTTTGGAGCTGTTCATTAACTTTGCGCGTCGTAGAATTCGAATATCGAGGTCTGGTGTTGGATGGAATGATGGTTGGCGTATAATAAGGTCGTCAAGATGCAGATGGTGACATTAAACGAGATGAGTGTGACCTGGGTGTGGTGACCAAGATGCAAAAGTCAGTGCACTGTTTTTCTTGCTTTTTCTACCCACGAGCTATGGTGCTGTTAACCAAATCAAAAAACAGGATGCCATCTCGAACCACTCACTGCGGTGGTAATAGTAAAAGGTCGAAAATACATGGAACACACAAATATGGTGTTGTGATTTGAGGTGAACGAATTACGACCACCATTTACATGCGTTTAAAAACAACTCTTCGGCTTCGCTAAATGTCAGCAAAAATGGAAATGTCAAAATCCGCAAAGATGGCCTTTTTATCAATTGTTTTTGTGACATTCTTGAAAACTGTTTTTGAGAATGTTCTCACCTTGACAAAAGCTTCCTTGATGGTAAATGGGATGATGACATACGTTACAGGTATCAGGTGTGGTGAAGACTTTGGTGCGGAATGCGTGATTCTGGACGCCCAAGTCATGAGGCTGCAAAAATATAAAACACAAACGTGTGAGTTTCAGAGTGTTGGTCATCAATCATCATCTCAAATTATTTCTTGGGAGAAAAAAAAGACTATCTAATCTTGTATCAAAATGAAATAAACCGTGGAGAATGGTTTTGTTGACGATGGTGAAAATGTATATAACTGAATCAAATACCTATCTATAATACATTGTATATAAATGTTTGACGTCATGACAACACATGACTCGTAAGCAAAATTGCAAATTACGCGACATTAGTACACTATACGTTCAATTTAAAGACAAATATCGTTCTTAAAAAATCAGAGTAAACAAGGTCACCATCCTTCATTAATAAGTATTTTGTATAAACTATTGTTATAATTTACAGTCTTTCAAGTATTCTAATACATAAAAATAGGTTCTTAAACTTTCTAACACAACAATGTTTTTACCTATGCCGAAAAATATGAAATTCTGAAGTACCGTAACACAAAATAGTTAACACGACCATGACCAGTATTCATAACTAAAATAAAAATCTACAATAATAGCAAATATTTTTTATGCTTAATTTAGAATGAGTTATCATTTTTCCACTACTGTAGGCCTACTTGATACTCAACATTTTTCATTAAGTACCAAAAATTATACCAAAACGCAAAAAAGTCGAAACGTTACTCACATGCAAGACGGTAATTCCAAAGACTGGTTATCACCCCAAAAACTAATACCATTTTAGTTAAGAATCGAAAAACGCCATTATGATCCTGTCATTTCATCCAATCCTGTTAAAATACCAAACATGCGTTTCCTATCCATCGGCACGAGCCGTCCATATGGTACGCCATCTACCAGATGGAATTAATACAAAAAGGAAATACCGACTTTTCCAACACGCCAAGGTCACGTCGAGTTATTACTATTACAAACCAATTTTTAACCATCAGCTCAGCATGGATCATCCTATACTATCACCTTACCGACAATGTCATACAGAATCAACTGTCATTTCGTGCGCATTTTCCCCCCAATTTTCATTTAATGTACACTTTGCATACTTTTTCGGGTTCGGTTTGGTACGATTAACATTCGTCAAGTCAGACGAGTAAAACCCGTTTCAACCAATGGCTACGGATGAGCAGACTAGACAATAAATCTTGTACACTATTACATCTACTATGTCATACACTGACCTTGGAATGTAAAAAAAAGCTGCTCTCCTTGCAAAGTCGTACAAAACACTATGGAAAATCAAAATCCACATGTTCAAAAAAACCCTGAAATCCCTATCACTTTGGAGATGAATTACATTTTGACACGATTAAAATGCTGTTCCGATAGCGAAAGGTGCAATTTGAATATTTCTCCGATTTTTTTAATTATATATAACACTTTTATAGATATAAAAAATGTTATGAAAATTTTCGACAGGTGTTACACAGATTGACGAAAAAATTAAAAATGCCATTAAGCGAAACTAACGTTGCACGCCATGACGCGCATTCTTAATGACATTAGGAAATTTCTATTTTTTTATATTCCTATTTTGCAATGATTTTTTCTTTTAACATACATTTTTTGCGTACGATTAGGAATATAAAATCAGTTTTTCAAAAAGCAGAAATTGAAAAAAACCAAAAAACTTCCTGGATGACCCCCAGGCTAATATGCTAACGTCCCTGATTAAATGCCAAGTTACTGAAGTTGAATTTTAATCATTACAATTTTCACTCCCATGCCCTGAAGTAACTAAAATTGACTAAACTTACAATTTTAAACCTATTTATAAAAAAAAAAACAGTCTTTGGATTAATTTTCGACAAAACGGAAAGTCCTAATGACGACGAACCAAAGGGCTGATTGCCAACAAGTGGCGTGTATAATATAACATGGAAGAACTGTGAATGAAAGCTATTGCAGCTGGATATTGAAATTAGAAACTCAACACTTCATTCAATATCCAATGGAAAACACACGTGTACAAAAGTCATCTGGTTTTGTGTTTCTTAAAGTCAGTCGTGTTAAAAAAATACCCAATGTTCGATTAACGATGTTGAACATCCATCGAGATAGACGCAACCATTTCGATGTTTTGTTTTTTAACCCTTACATACACGTTGTTAAAGCAATGTATATGTTAAGGCAAAGCATGTAATCCAGGCATTGTATACAATGCCAGCCTTTTTCGCAAAAGTAATTTCATACTTGTATAGAACTGTTTAGGTTAGTGCACAACATTTTCTGTAAGAAAACCATTTATGCCTAACCTCATTTTTTTTCTTAACCTAACTATTCCAATTAGCATTGGAATAGTTAGGTTAAGAAAAGACAAAGGCGATTCACACATCGCCTAAACCAGATTGGACATTGTACAGTATACAATGTGTTGATTATCTACATTGCCTGTAGTAACATACACACCCAGTAGATGTGTTCATGGTAATGAAAATCACGTTAAACGAAGAATACAAATCAATGTAGTATATTTACACTACAGCACAATAAAGAGATTGTGTTCAAATAGAACCCGGATTTTAAAGTTATTTTCCAAGCTGAATATCGATGGTTCTGGTACGTGAAAAATCCGGTTCAAAATTCAATTATTACTCGAATAAAATAAAATTTATTTTTATGCATTAAAAAAAAAAAGATTGTTAATTTGCCTCGAAGTTTTTACGGCTCATCACTGCCACGCAATTCGAAAACAGTTATGACATTTACCAATTAAAAAAACACAACTTTGAAATCCTTAAACATCGATGTTTTTTATAATGTCAACTTATACATTCGTGTAATTTAAACATCACGTCTTAAGACACCTTCAATTACACCATCAAAGCTCATCATACCTCGTGTCTTTCAAAGACGACCAAAAAATTGCAAAACCAAAAGAGATGATTTAAAAAAAAAATTAAATAAAATCCAATCAGTGAATTTGATCAAAAAATAATAATAAAATTCACACCCCTAGGTGTTAAATCATCTCACCTTAGTTTCATGTGGAAGTTTCATGACTGTTATCACAAGATGTGAGAAAGCGAACTTTCCACTGCCCGCCTTTTCTTTTACTACTCTACCAACTTACACTAAAACTTTAACAAACAACAAAAAAAAAAATATTCAGTAAATAAAAAAAATAAATAAATAAAAAAACTACAGTAACCTGTTGTTACTCAATGTTGATGTCCTTAAAAGGAAAAGGCTGGCAAGTCCCGCCCACTTCTCCATTTTAAACAACAAATTTCTATGCAACACGCACCCGTGTCTAGTTATTGCGTCAACTACCATTGGATCAAAGTGAATGGATAAAAAAAAATTTTAAATCTTTATTTGATAAAAAAAAATTATTATAATGTTAAAAAATGAGCCGGATTAGTTTCACGGCCAAAATCACAGGTATCAAGCTTGGAAAATACCTTTAAAAATTCGGTTAAAATTTGAACGTTGTTGATCAACATTTATTTTGCAAATTTTACACACAAAACTGGATATAACATATTTATAAATATTTTCAGTGTATCAGCAATTTTTTTTTCAAAACTATGTACATTTGTTTAAAATGTACATATAAAATATTCCAATTTTCCAAAATGGATTCCAACAAATAGCGTTGCTATGAAAAATGTCAATAAAAACGAAGCGTGGAGAATGGAACCATGGACAATTCCCCCGTGATTTAACAGTTACACACAATTCTATGACGCGTGATTAATCTTTCGTTAAGATAATAAAAAATTAATCAGTACAACAAAGTATCCATTAATCGCACGATGACGCGCCAAACTATTTCAAGGTTAAAATTCAATTTCATTAATCAATAAAAATTTCAAAAATCAGTTCGTTTAACGATTTCATGGATATATTTAAAAAATACAGTTTAAAATATTATCACACCAAATAAAATCACATCATCTTGTAAAAATAAACCAAAAATTTAACCAGCAGGCGTTATATAACATAGGATGTAATTTAGAAGAAAAAATCGTATGGCCCATTTTCATTCGCAGAAAAAAAAATCGCATCGCCAGGAAATGCGATATAGCGCGCGATACAACACCATTTTCTGTCACAAACCAAAGAAAACGACACTTGGACCAACTAAAAATCGGTTATTTCGCAACTAAATTGACCAATTTTCCAAAAAAAAACTATCGATATTTTTTATAAATAACGAGTAATCGATGATTTTGATGACAGAAGGTATCAGCGACCTCTAAAGTTATGTCCTCATTTCTTTTTGTAATGCAACGCGGATAAAACGAAATTAAACTCGTGATTTATAAAAATACCGAAATTGAATCACCACCAAAAAAATACCCAAACTATATGAAACTCGTCATAGTTAGACTTTGATATAAAAAGTAAAATTACTAGTTTTACAAGTGTGAAAAATGATCATCATTTTGTAACGCTAGGTAGTTTTGAAGCAAAAAAAAAAAATGTTGGTGCGGCAGAAGCAATTGTCAGCACGAGTGAAGCCTGTTATTATTTGCACTCGAACAACGTTGGTTTTGATCCAAACTACAGATACCAAATGGTACTTTAGATAAAAATCTTTTCTCGTTAATAAGCGCAAAACAATGTAAAAATGGTCTCATTCAACCTTATGGTTCATAATGCACGATACGAAAAAATTATAACCTATTAGATAAAGAAAGTTCCGTTTTGCTTTAGGTTTATCAAATTTTGGTTACTAAAAAGATACTTTTTGTAACATTAAAAAAAACAAAACATTTCAAGTTTACGCGAATGCATTATTTTCACCAATCCATAAATCACAATGTAGTTCGAAATATACTGATACTATGAGTAAAATAGCCGTAAATGTTTCTTCTAAATAACTATAATAGTGAATATTTATAAAAAAATATTTAAAATAGCAATTTTTTTTTTGAAAAAAACACAAAATAACGCGAAATTACCATTTTTACCACGACCAACAGCACTTGGTCAAACGGCATTTCCCTCAAAAAGAGTGAAGAACCAAAATTTTTATGAAACCAAAAAACGAAATTTATAAATCGTCAAAAACACAATCAAAAACCACCAGTTATTGCAATCAATCACTGAAGAAAAAAATGAAGATCAATATTCTAAAAACTGCATAACTCTTCATTTACCAAAAAAAAAAAAGGTGTTTTTTTCCAAAAACCTCAAAAATCAAAAAATGTACCATGAATAAACATCCCAATTTATAGGATGGATATATAAAAATTGAACGCCTACCTAAGATAGCCACCTGTTACTAGAATCAACTGCCAGCTTTTACAAACAGCTCGAGCGACGACTACTTCAACACCATCTAAAAGGCATCGAAACTTGTCTGACAGTTCCACCCTTCGCAACGTCAACTCGTTGTGGTAGTGTAGGTGGACAATTTGGTCCTCTTTTGGAACTTTCTAATAACTCAAAGCCCACGTGAAGCTATAAACCAAAGTTAAAAATTATTTACCAATGAACCACATTCCAGGTGACTTTTTTATACGAGACAAAGATTTTTCCATTTTTAATGTTTCATAATGATAATCAATTTTCCATCTTTTTAATGATATTTCATTTTTAATTGACATAAAAACGTTTCTAAATAAAAAATAACTGTCTTTTTCCATAAATGGATCAAAACATGTTACCAAGGTCGTTTTGGTTAACGTAATGGGCAGGACATTACAAATTGACATGAATTTGTTACCAATTTTTAATCTCAGAAATTCCATATAAATACAAAAAGTTATAAAGGCAAACATATTTATTTCTTAATATAATAATGCATTTAATATATTTTTATACTTATGTTATAATGGTAAAAAAATGACGCCATAGACTAGAACTAATAGCATTTTTATACCATCTTTTTATACAAATATCATTTTTTTAAAAATTAGTTTCAATTTTAATACTCATCATAAATGTAATTCAACTTTTTTTCATAAAATAAAATGAAGATATTTAAAAAACAAAAACAAATTCACGCCATAGGTAAAAACGCTAGTTGTTCAATAACATATAACCGAACAAACAATACTTGATGAAAATGAGCCTATAATCTTTAATACTAATTTTTAATCTAATATTTTATGTACATTTAGTTACCATTTGGTAGTGCATGATTGATTAATTATACATCAAGTTGGTTACTAGGAAATCGAATTAGCAATTTAAACGCGTGTTATGTAACGAAACAAAACTTGACGCTACACCCAACGGCTAACCTACATCGTCCTCCTAATATAGTAACACATTTTTTACAACCCTACAAAAATATTATATATATCACATAATATTTTTTTATAGAGATATTATAATTCCTTGCTTTGTTCAACCCGAGTTATCAAAGTGGTGAAACTTTATCTTATCTGTTAAGCTATAAAAATGGATTCCCGCCTTAACACTTTAGATAACTTAGCGCTTTTTTTTTCGCCATGGATTAAGGCGACAATTTTTGATACAAAATATGTCCAATGTAGCGTTAAAATTACAAACGAAAAAAATGTGTCATTCAATGACACTACCTTTACCACCAGTTGGTGTCCACCAGTACACCATTCGCTCACTAGGTTTGTTGCCAATGGACTAGTGCAAGAAGTCATAAAAAGCGATTATTGTTATTATCCCACCATTAAACCATTTATAATCAATGGGTGTGTCGATTCTTTTTTCTCATCTAACAATTTTTTTCTTTGTATCGATTTTTATTTTTTGTTAAGTATCATCATCATTGAGTAAGCTGACATTGAAACATTTTTTTCTTCTTAAAGCAAACATTCGATATTTATCAAACATTATTAATGATACTTCAGCAAATAAAAATTTATGTAGCCATGTTTTTTTTTTTGTAATCGTTATTTTTTAAATTAAAAACTCTTTGCATGAAATACCAATTGATTAAGTAAAAAATTTCCATTTCATAACTCTCATTGAATACAAACCTTGCGTAGGTAGCCTACACAAGTTTACAGCCAGTATATACGTTACCGGCAATGTAAAAAATCTAGGCATTCTATAAAATATCTGACCTCTTTTGGCAACGTATGAAATAACATCTTGTAAATAGTCTAATCTAAACAGTTAACTGTTTAGGTTAGTTTACATGTTGGCTAAAAAAACAATCTGACGTCCAAATTTTGTCCTAGATCTAAACCGAACATTCCTGCTCAACTATTCCAATGTTAATTTCATACAATGCCTAAACTAGACTGGGCATTCTATCAAATGGATGAATTCTATACATTGCCGGTAACACGTATGTGAAAACGAAATCTTTAGATTTATTGTACACTTTCATTGAAATAAAATCAAAATCTGTCACCCAACTTTGTATATTTTCGCACAAAAAAACATTAAAAAAACCACAGCAACTGTTACCAACATGTAATCTAACATGACAGTCTTTTACGAAACTAGATGAAACCATGACCAAAACTTAACTATAATAACACTTGACAAACAGAATGACTACATGATCCTGTCTTTCGGATCAGGGTAAACTATTCGCTCCACATCTCACAAAACTTGACGGAAGAAGAAAAACCAAAAAATAATAAAAAGTCACGTCCACGTCACTTACATGTCAACTTGAGATTTGGCACTTTGATGGGGGCTAATCCGTTCAGAAAGTGAAAAAAAACAAAATGTAAGCGCATTGTCGCGCTTTTTGTACGTGCAAACAGTGTTTTACATTTTTCCTTATCTGATTGGCCGCAATTGAAACGGGTTGTACTTCTTCTTTGCAGGTGCATTCATTTGACTTACACAAGGGGTGTTTGCCATACCTTTTTTTTTATCATCACAATTTTATTTTTAGTTTTGAAAAAACATAATATCCGTGCTGCCACCGAGTGACCATAATTTTTACTTTTATCCAAAAAAACAATAAACAACTCTTTTTCTCATCGTTCAACATTGAACCGGATTTTTTGGGGGCGCTAATAACGAGCCTTTTTGGGCCCTGAAAAATCCGGGTGAATTTTGAACACCATTTTTTAAATAACCTTTTTTGCTATATAGAAACAATAGAGAAATTCGACCTTATTTAAGTTCATGTTACGATTGATTTAGTTTTTATATAATAAAAATATTTTTCCCAGTGTCAATTGAAATTATACAGGCCTACCTAAAAATTCTGTTGACTAGGTTTATGTTTCTATTTTATAATTATTTTCCTCGTCAACATCATTATATAATATTATAAATATAATGATTATAAAACTTTCCTTCTATAACACACGCGCCAATCATAACCTTTCTCCGGACAATGCAAAAAGAACGAACACGATCATTTTTTTTCCGCTTGTGTAACTCGAACTAAACTCACTAAAAAAATGACTGACGATTTATTAATTTTTTTTAGCATGGTGAACATTACATAATACCACAGTGTATAAGTGACAGTTTTAAAAATAACAGAAAATGGGCGTCAACTGATTTCAATGTCACAACTTTGTGCATTAAACGAATTGAAATGAACGAAAAACTCCCAAAAACTTTGTTTGCCTTTAGAGAGAACCTAGGGACCTTTGCCAACGGGCAGTCCTCGATTTATGCGAGTTTCTTATAGTCGATAGTATGCGACGATAGAAATTGGCTCGCTATACGCGAAAACAAAATGACCCGAGAATGCGATTTTGTGGATGGTGCGCGAGTTACTGAATGCTCAAGTTTTAATATTTCATGGAAATTTAGATAAATGCTAGTCAAAACCCGAAAAGAGTTAAAAGCCAATTTTACTATAATCGTCAACTATTATAGTCAAAACCCAATCAACCCTAAAACGAAGGTCAAGTTCGTTAATGCGACCGAAAGCTATAATGACAGATTCTAAAATCTAATTTTGACTGGTCTGACCAAATTCAGGTTTTAACGGTAACATATACTGTATTCACAATCAGATTCATCAAGTTTGTGTGATGCGATTTTACTAATAGGTGTCGAGAAGAGCTCTCGTTATAGGCCAAAATGAAAATTGTGCGATTTTTTGAATGAACGATCAAATTGTCATTTCGTGAGAATGTCGAAATAGATATCTTTATGTAACGGGTACTATATGCGATTTACAATTTATGCAACGTTTACGCGGGAAACAACGTACGAGGAGTTGCCTTAATAACTGTTGTTTCTACCGTGTAATTAGCGTATATTAACTTAACGCGATGTCATTTAGAGAAAATGAGGTGATTAAGCCAATGGCACCTGCTGAGTTTCCGGTGACAACCCCGTTCATAGCATCATCGAACCGTGATTCCACAAATGATTTATCCATAGCCTACAGTGAAGATGTAAGGGTTGCTACTACTTACAATGCGGAAAAGTGCGGAAGTGCCCTGCTGCGAATCAAATAAGACACGTCTCCGACTTTTCAACCCGCGTTTCGGAACAATGATATCTTTGCAAATGACATGAGGAGAGTAAAGGTATTTAAAATGCGGGTCAATGTCATTTCACGCATTTTTTTCTAAATATCAAAACTCATTTAGATGACGCATGTCATCTGTCATCGAAATTTTTGAAGTTTTGAATGACAAGAATTTCAAATGACGCGATTTTTGAAATTTTTATTTAGCTACCCGTGCGAAGTAGGTACACGAAATTGGTCATTTTGGAATGACGCGGTAACCTCGCATAACGCCAAACATTTTTCTGGAAGAAGAACACGTCGTGTAGCTGTGAACATTTTCTTACAAAATCTGAAACACTTCACTGAGCAAATCCTCGTTTCACAATGCCGGCAAAACTTCAAAAATACCATTCACACCTCTTGTTCGTGTTGAGGAATGAGCAGGATCAAGATCTCGGGTCTTCGACAACAGCCCCTCCCCCCCAAAAAAGTATCATCCCCTACTAGATTGTACAGCATACCATAACAGGCACGTACACATTTCACAAAACCCCCATCATCTTCACAAACCCACTGTGACCACAAATCTTGAACATTTCCCCCTTCTTCCTCGGAGAAGAAAATGATCCAATCATTCTCCCTCGACCAATTTTCTATTACCCCCAGGTATTGATGTTGGGGGCATAGCTCTTAGCCCTCCTGCTAAGGGTTAATCTCGGTCTGACCTTTTACTTGTTCGACCTAAGCACCTCACTCGATGCGTGGCAGCGGTCGCAAACTCCTCTAACCACAGTGTTTTGAACCAAAAAGTTTTTCACATTTCATACAAAAAGCGCTATTTCGAGGATGTGTACAGTACGTGTATTATACATACACCTATAAACAGACTTAGTTTATCCGGCATGATATGATAACTATAGCGTTAGCTGAATATACTGTTGGTTGGTTCTACCTAATAGGCCGTTAAATAGAACATGTTGTTAGCTTGAATAATAACACTGTGTACTTGTAGAATGTACCGTCAGATAAACTATATTATTAGAGCGAATGTATTGTTGGATCTAAAAAGCTGTTAGATGGAGAGGTGACACGAAACGAAACCAGTCATATTATTAGAACATTTCCCATACAACACGATCTCCATCTGGAATTGTCTTCCTTTTATTTAAGAAAATTGCCTTTTTTGAGCAGGAATGTTCAAAGTGTCAATAATTTTCTCAGTTTAAAAAAAAGTTGCTTCTCCATGTTCTATTTACACCTTTGTAAGGTTGTAATGAATAAATAAATTGCACTATCGAAAACCAATTGAAGGGCTTAGTGTAAAAGGGTGTTAAGCAACATTATTACGATATTGAGGAAAACGAGATAGGAACTTGCCTCGTCTATCTATGGGCTACGTCGCACTTCTTGCACTAATAGCTTTTGTTTTTCTGCACATTTTGTTGTTTTGCTCAAAATTATGCGTTAAGAATCATGTGCGCGAAAACGCACGCGTTTGCATGAAAGAAAAAAGCATGGAGAATATCGAGCGTTTGCGCTTAACGCGCCGCGTTGACGCTCACATGGAAATCCGGCTTTAGAGTGATGAAAATACCGCTTAATAAAGTGTCGACCAACGAACAGCGAACTTGTACTCTATTTCAGCTCTAGTGAACTGTACATAGAAAATAAAAACGTAAAAACGTTTTTCTGCCTCACCAATCAACATTCCGAAAAAACAAAAACAACATTGACAAATGACTAGTGACGTCATGACGATGCGCGTTTTTTCAGACTCTTTGGCGGAATGAAGCGACTTGTATTTTTCGGATCTTCAGTATTTTCTTTCGTCGGGGGAAAGGGCAAAGGCCTAACTAAGGGTTGGGTAACTTCATCACCACCGAAAAATTGGATAAGTAAATGGTAGTGTCTCGAACAAACTCTTCCCCCTTTTTATACCCCCACCCGCTTTAAACAGGATGGGTGGGCTATTCAGTGGTTGATGAAAGAAACCATTCAACGAGCCTCGTGCACGTGTTCGCCATGTGTAAGCCATTGATTCCGAACCTCACCTGCGAGTCAATTAGATATGCACGCACTCACTACACCCACTTAGTCGTCGGAGAACAATCAATCGCTTCCAATCCTCGTTTAACACGAAAATCTCGTTTAACACGTTTTATTTTTTTAAAGAAACTGCCGATTCTTCAAAGAGAAAGCCAAACGACAAAAACTTGTCCTCCAAGTAATAAAACATACAACGCTATCGCATTGGAATATCATCATTTAATCTTCGCAAATACCCCCGCATTACGTTAATCATCATCATCATCATCATCGTGATCCTGTCCCATTTGGCCAAAAGGCCATTAGTCTGATGCCCAATAATGGAAAATCACATTTTGACATCGCCAGAGACAGAGCCCTAAATGACATTAGGGTGAGAGAAACACCTAATTGGGTAACCTCTTTTTTCATTCCTATCCCTAAGGTGATAATAAGGGTACATCTCCCCTCCCTCAACACATCAATCAAATTTTAAATCATTTAAAAAAAAGCCTCGTTGTCGTTACTACGTGTTTTTTTTTTTCATCTTTCATTCGTGACAAATCTCAGGATACACAAAATTAACGCGGAAGTAGGGTTGAACACAAGTTGGCGGGAAATCCTCGTTTTGACGCGAATTTTGCACGTGTGTTAAAAGTCTATTTGGGTTGGTGAAGAAGGAACTCGCCACCAGGTGAAGTGAAAAAAGAGGCGGGCCCAAAACGGAGGAATTCCTGAATTGTTGCGATGGGTGTGGGTTAGTTGTTCCCAGAGGTTCACAGGGGATGCCCTTTGAATTCACAATGCCCCATCAACACTCGGAGGACACTCCTCTTCCCCCGTTTTTTTTATGTCTTCTCCCCCCCCCCACCATTTTTATTATTTTAGCTAGGTGGGACATTTGCCACCAAACAACTAAAACGCAACGAAATGAAATGGAAATCACCGATTTTTAGCCCGCAGCCAATCCTAACCCAACATTTCCAACTTCCATAGTGTTTTGAGTTTTATGTGTTTTTTACATCATCAAATATTCAAATTGTTATAAAAAGGTTTAAAGAAGTTAAACATTAAAATATGTTAAACAAATTGTTTGAAAAAATTACAAAATACGCAAATATAAACTATCCACATTCTCATTTTCAGCATCTATTGAGCAATCGGCATTAAACTTGACCCAAAAATAAAATTGCAACGATACTATATTTTTAATATAATAAAGCTTGTTTAAAAATAGTTAAAAACGTGCACATATATTAAAATTCGATATACGATTATTATTCGCGTTTCTCCCAATTTCTCTCATGTAACCGGGATCCAATTTGGCACGAACAAATTATTCCATATAATAAAATTATTTCTTCATAAAAAAATTACAATTTTACAATCTATGTTAGATAACAAATATGTATAATTTTCTAATAATACAAATGTATAATAAGAGCATTTTACCAACATTTCTCATGCATCCGACACCGCCTTACCTCATATACTGGAATACAGTGACTGTTATGTTTCCACTTTATATCACCACTCATCAACATTTCAATAGCTTTTTTTACCCCAAATTTTTTTAATCGACCACTCATCTCCCCCTTGATTTATCACTCAATCGATTTCACGCACCGCTAATGAACATCATTTTCTCCCAAATATCGACCCCACAAAGATAATAATTAATAATCTTTTGAAAGATCCATTTAACAATTTTTTCTTCATACTAACTTCTAAATAAAATAATAACAATAAAAAAAAAACAAAGACATGATTTGTAACACAGAATCAACGAACTGTTTCCATCAGCTCTTCCACACGCCCCATAGAGTAACCCTAAGCTCATAATTCAAAAAACCAAGAAAAAAAAGAGAGGGCCCTTGTGTAGTCGGGGCCCCTCCTAGACGAGTCTTAGAATAATGTTCTTGAGCCCGAATGGCTATTAGCTGTCGAAAATCATTTTCGAATTTGACTTCCAAATAACTTGATATGGGTTTTTAATGAAAATGAACAACGGCGAGGGGAGGGAAGGGGGTAATAAAAATTCCAGTGTTTTTCCCCCCAAAAAGATTTATGAATTTTATACTAAAAAAATGTATTATAAATTTATGTTGGACTCTATAAGCGAGGGGAAACGCGTAATTCTCGTATTTCACAAGCTGTAAGTTTCCATCTACAATTACAAGTTCCGAGAACTCGATGGAGGAGTTTCTTGTAACGTTCGGTAGCATTAATTTTTTAAAGAAAAACCTTAATTATCAATTAAAAATTCCATTTCCAGCTAATGAAATACGTGGATTAGCTTTTAAGTAGTTAAGTTGTTTAAATTATACTTCCGTACAATGAAACCCGTTCAAGACGATTGCCGATTAAAAAAGATGAACGTTAGATTTCATTGTTATTAAATAGGTGGATTACTTACTAATAAGGAGAACATGAAAGTTCATGCTCAATACAAAAAAATATGTTTTTTGTAAGTACAGTACAGTAAAACCTCTCTTAACGACCACTTTTGTCTGAAACAGAGCCCATTGATTTAATATTAATTAGTCCTCTATTAAGCGACCACCTCTCTGAACGTCCACTTTTTCATGGAACCGTGGGTGATCACGTAAGAGAGGTTTCGCTGTATTTTATACACAAAAAAAACTAACCCACATTAGACGTTTTCTCGTTTAAATAGTTAATATAATCCCACATAACACATCGAAAATATAAGCAGATATTTCCCATTTAAAAAATACAATTTCTGTAAGATCACCTCTATAAGAAATTTCTAGAAAACATTTCCTAAAAAGGTTAAGAAATTGATTTTAGAAATTGAACAACGGAGCCCAGAATTGTGATACATGTCCAAGTTACATTTGGGTGTTCTTTGAAAAAGAATCACATCACAATGGCAACCCCAATAAGTACTTTATATGTTGGCTACTTTAAGAAATTGATATTTTAAACTTTGTTGGTGGTAAAATAAAGTGATCTGCATTATATTTCGACTCGATCTGTATGCAGTACAATCGCAGTACAAAAGTCGTAACTAATTTCTCTTTTAACTTCTTGCCTTTTGGAAAGTTCCAGGTACTTTTCTCAAGAGAACCTGCAATTTCACTAGCTCAAAATAGTTTATTACAGGTACAGTATAAACAAAAACCAATCATTCGAAAAAAATATTTAATTTTAAATAAATTAAAACTCTTCCACGAAATTTTTATTAAAAAAAACAAAACACAATAGACCATTAAAAAAAAAAGTAAAAACCAATGGAATCGATTTACGATCTTCATAACGTTCAACGAATATTTGCAACCACAACAAGATTGTTATCTCGTCCCTCGATAAAAGGACTCTTAATAGCCCCAGTGAGAAACGAGTTATTTCTTCTTTCCATTCCTCGTTTAACATTCAGCACTAGCCACACACATCTTACTTTTTCTTCTTCTTCTTCTTCTTCTTCATCTTCTTCTTCCCCTTGGAAACAAACACACCTGTTTGTCCTCCAAAAAACTCTTCACCCTACCACTTAACTTTTCTTAAATCCCCAATACAAATACACCATTTTCCTTCCAGAGTAGAACTGTCTTAATTTAACAAATCCCCGTTAATTATGTACTCGAATTTCACAAAAATTGCAACAAAAAAAATCTGATACAGTATTCGGTTCATTCTGTATGAAAATTGAAATGCTAAGCACCCATGGCCTTTTATAAAGACTTTTCGTCATGAACTTTTGGCCCAGTCTCGGTATTTTGTCTGGTTTAAATCAAACATTAATATGGCGCAAATTTTATGGTTATACGTGTAGCAAAAGTGTGATATTTTATTATAATTTAGAATAACGTCATCCTTCATGAAACGAAGGATAAATTCAATTACCACAAAACGGTTCTTAAAGGCGGAGCCGATGGCATTGTCAACAGTTTTCCAGCTGATGATGTTTATGTTCGATTCTGAATGAAACAGCTGTTTCAACAAACAACATCCCCGGTACATATACATTTAAATATATATACATATAATGTCTATGCGCGTACTGTATACGGACAAATAAAATTCAACCTATTCATCATATCGTCAAAACTCCTGTACTGAAACTATTAGACGTTTCAAAGACACCAAACAATTGCCAAACCAAAAATTAAACAAAACTTTAAAAAACAAACTCACACGTGCAAACAAAACAAAATAAGAAGAGAAAAAAAATAATTACAAAACCATGTCACTTATCCATACATGTGTCAATATTCGTCACGGCCGACCATGAGCTTAATGGTCCTTTAAATATATAATTAATCATTCGCGGAACGACAGTAAACCACATGTTACTAATACCATGCAAATGACGATTACGTAATTAACCTTTACCGTGGTTTACTTAACATGGGTGGCGAAGCTTTTCAAGCTTTTAATAACCGTGATCGCATGGTACGCCAATGACCATGGAACGCCAACTATCAATCGTTCCTACCATTACGACGGACAAAACCAATTTTATCGAATGAACGATCGAAAAGAATTTCCTCAGTTCGATTCACGAGTCAACGTTCTGTATCCTTCAACACTGTCAGTTGCTGTCGCCAAAAAATTCCAAAGTGATGCTTTACATCAACTATGACATTTCACATTTCACACGCAATTCATAGGTATCGTATTTAAAGTATAAACTACATTGAGTCAATCTTCTAAAATGAGACATTCCTACATCTTTACGTTGACATTGACATGTTGCAACTACCTAAAGTACATTCTACAACATCCCTGTGCATGGTGTAACCGATGATTCGAATATGTCATAAAAATGCCAATTGACACGTGACGACAGCCGGCATAAGGACATTGTACGAAGGTGTTGTATTTTTGCTGAAGGTGCTGTCATTTTATAGCATAAGCTATCTTACTAAGGTAGCACATAAATATAAATCAAAGAGTTGTCTTACTTTGACCATGAGATGAAGCGGGCCGCTGATTTGCGGTCCGTTATCCTGAGCGCACAAACACGACGTGCAAAGTGGCATTTTCTCTTTTTAAAAGTCGCTGCACCAACAAATTGTCACTGAAACGATCACGAACGATGATGATCAATGAATGACCAATGATCACATTCGGAAACTGGCCAACAACAACTTGGATCAGAACTTACGTTGCTCGCTCTCAACTTGGCATCTCTGGCTTAATGCTCGTTTCACGATCAACAAACTCCAACACCAACCACATCACAATAATTCTTCAATGTCACGGTCCAAACGACAATCAGCGATGATGGTGATGATGATACTCGAGGATGAAAATCCCATATCGGATTTCCTGCACTTCCACGAGGCATCAGCGGACAACCAAAAAAACATCAAAAATCACCTCCTCCTGGTCCAATACGAGAGCGAGCGAGAGAGAGAGAGAGAGACTCCTCCGATTCAAACCTGGTGCCAGTTTCCGAACACGCACTTTCGCTCGCTTCTGGTAGGGTCTACCAAAAAAGAAAAAACCCAAGGTGGCCTTTAGTGGGTCATTTACTCGGACAGCATCTATTGAGGGTGTAAGGGTGGATACGAAGTTTCTCGTATCTTCCCAAGAAGAAATTATTGTGGGAGCCTGCTGCTGTAGCATGGCATCCAGCTAGGAAGCCCATTCGCCACAACATACATAACAACAAGCCAGCGTGGCGCAGGCAGAGCAAGAATGCTACACCACTTTGGTCGTCGTCGTCGGTGGTGGTGGTTATTACTATTGGTGGTACTTAACGAATTTTAGCATTGCAGCAGTGACTCACCACTATGTACATTGCAGGCGGACGGCCAAAGATTCGGTAATAAACAACGTGGTTGGTGCAATATTCCGTATCTTGAACGCAATTAACTTCAATTACAACATGAATGGTATCGGGAACCAACCTTTGGTAAAAGAAACAAAAAAATATTAAAATAAATCACAAGTATAAATCAAACGCTATCAATGACATGTGTCATCTTAATGTTAAGCGAAACGTATCGATTTTTGGAATGGCAAAAGTTCTGGCTTCATTTTTTAATTAATAATTGAAAAGTTCCGTCTTCAATTTCAAAGATAATTCTTCTTTTTTTTTTAAATTTAAAGAATGGAGTCATAGAAATACGTTATGTTGATTATGTTTATATGTAAACAATGTGAGTAGACTATAGAGTTAAAACCCACATAAATCGGATTCTACAGAAAATGTTCAAAATGGACCCGGATTTTTTCAAACACTACACAACTGGAAAAATTCGGTTCAATGTTGAACATCTGGAATTACTTTAACAATTCATATAATGTTATATACTCAAATCAACGCATTAGCACAATGAAATAAATGTTCCAATTAACGTCTCATTATCATCAATTAAAGTTAAAGTCAATTGGACAACAAGGACAAGCACCATTCTTAAAATTAAATAAATATAACAATTAGAAAATTATAAATAAAAGTGTCCCAAAACATTAATAAATTAAATACACCGACTTTAAAAAATGAATCGTATCACCAAACACACTTTTTGAAATCCCATTTCTTATTATTTTTTTGTGAAGTAACCTTCGCAAAATGTCAGTCCATAAAAAAACAAACAAAAAACCGCCACCCTTAACAAAATTAATGCTTAGCCAAACTCCTGTCAAATTTTTCAACATTAACCACACCCATTGAAAAATGTAAGTCAAGTGTCTCAGGAGCACATGGCTATGTTGATATTACTCAAAGTACCATTTCCAAAGTACCACTTAACGGTACCATTCCCTATATGGAATTATTTTAATAAGAGAAGCAGTGTCAACATATAAAACATATCGTAATCGTATATAGGGTGTAACAGAAAATAATAAAAAAATATCGATTATTTTTGGCAACTTTCACAAAATTGATATTTTTGGTGATACAAAAACTCAATTTAGTAATTTAACACGTTAACACGTAAGGCCAGTTGATTTGTTGACGGCAAAGTATAGAATACAAGCATTCTAAGGAATGCCTAACCTCTTTTGGGCTAAACGAGAAATAACAGTTTTTGTACAAATACTGCATCATGTTAGTTTAAGTAATTTTACATCATTTTCTCTG
Source organism: Cryptops parisi (assembly GCA_034695005.1). Taxonomy (NCBI): domain Eukaryota; kingdom Metazoa; phylum Arthropoda; class Chilopoda; order Scolopendromorpha; family Cryptopidae; genus Cryptops; species Cryptops parisi. The sequence continues at coordinate 2,344 of JAQIWH010001411.1, read as the reverse complement.
GAAAAAATAATTTAAACCTCACTACCCTTTAATTTATCACCCTTTAACTGTATTATTAATTTAAACCTTAATAATTTAACCTAACCTGAATGTTACCTAGCCTAACTATTGCAATTTAACTATTCCATCACTTGTTTACAAAGCAAATGTGACCTTCAATGTATCCATTATAAAAAATGTTAACCAGGCACATTATTTTTTAGGTTTCGATAATCCCATTTTGATTTTTGTATCAAAATGGTTGTATTCTGTTTTCATACTTTCCCATAAACAAACCAGACATTCTATAATCTATACTTTGCTGGTAACTGATTCACTGTTTCAATTGTGAACTTAACCTTTTACTTTAACAGAGAAGCCGTTTGTGGAGCTGAAGTATAGATTCTAGAGCAGTGGTATTCAAACTGGGTTCCGCATTCCATGAAACTTTTTTCAAGGGTTCCATAGCTTTTTTTTAAGTATTAGATTTTTGTATTTTGCCAATAGGACTTACTCAATTGACTTATTACTGCTCAGCTGTATTTCAGTAATGAATTTGAATCATGAATTTGAATTACATTATAGATCAAGATTGCATCGAATATTACTTTACATTAAAAATTATATTTGTACATTTTTCTACATTACATAAATTATAAAACAAAACGAATTTATTAAAATTAATTCAAAAGTATGAAAATTGCGAAGTAAAACCTGCACTGTCCTACCCCAGCTTTTAGTACCCCCCCCCTAGAGTTCCAAAAAAGTTCATTTTAATCTTAGGGTTCTGCGGGTGTTAGGATAGGAGTGTGAAAACCAGTGTTCTAGAGTATAGGAGATCAAACAAACAAAAACATATAAACGTTATGCTTAATGATGAAGTGTTGTGCTACTGGTATCTACACCCATTAACACTAGTTTGTCAGATAAAAATGACCATCACCCATGCCTCTACTAGTACCTTCCATTAAAGGAAATGTATCAATTATTTTATGAACAAGTAAGATAATAATTACCTAGCTTAGAAAAGGTGAAAATATAATTTTCAGTGCTTGTTCGCTTTATTAGCACCAGAGTGATAGCTAGCGATAGACCCTACTTGGTTTTTTGACTAGGGCATCTACTGGCCATACGGTTATGTCATTTAGCCTCAAAGTGGCCTAGTGGTTAAGGCATCCACCTCCGGTACTCAAGTTGGAGAGTTCGCCTCCCACTCGTGCCGTGTGGGTTCAGTTTAGGGTCTAACACCGTGGGGGCAAGTTTTCTCGGGGCACTCCCGTTTCCTCCTGCATCATAAAACCCTGTTCCATGTTTATCATCCTCATCTCGTCATCATTTCTGTATTTCTGATTTTCAATAGAGTCTGAGGGCCAAATGACATAGTTGTAAGGTACCTACCTACCTTTGGCCTCAGACATAATTAAATCGGAAAGTACAGGAATGATGATGTGAGCATGATGAAGATGGAATAGGGTTTTATGAAGCAGGAGGAAATGGGAGAACCTAGAAAGAAAACCTGCTCTCGTGGTGTCAGACCAAGGTAATTTAGGTGTCAGACCCTCAAACTGAATCCACCAGGGGGGGGGGACCCGGGCCACTCCTGCCAGAAGTGAATGCTCTGACCACTAGGCCACCATGTGATAGCTATAAACATAATTTTGAACATGATTTGATAGCTATAGCATTTAATAGTTCTATTTTAAACATAATTTGAAATCCTCAAAAATCCTATCAATTGAGCAAAACTACTATGTTACATAGATTCGATCGAGTGAACGAACCAGAACATGAATTTAATTTCAAAATACAGGATGGTCCTAAATTTGATACCTACACAAATACAGAGGGATAGAAGAAGTAACTTTCACCAAGTGCACAGGCTAGGTGCATCGTTAAAGGGCTTAAACAAGCGAGACACAGGTTACAGCATTTTATTCTGGCACACTACACTACATCTGCCTGTACACCATACAACGACTGCCTAGCATGCTCACTTGATATTTTTGTGGGGACACCTCATGAGCCTGGTGTATGACGACACCTATTGAATCTGAGGGGGGACCTCATCGTCCAGTACATGCAGTCATGGTTTGAGCATGCAGTCAATGACATTGCGCAATGTGCATTCAAGTAGGAGACCACATTTTTAACAGTAAACTTCTTGTAACTTATCCCACCGATGTAGTGTATTTGCCAGATTAAAATATTAGACCTTGAGTTAGTTATTTAGGTTTTAGAGGCGCACCAACTGCCAAGAGGCTTGTTATATGACGCCCACTGAAACACAGTATATAAGTTGGTCAAGACCCGACAGCTTCAAGAACCTATACACACGATGGATGGTACGAACGTGGTTCCCTAGCAC